>JBBPCZ010000089.1:10275054-10307386 GCA_037974445.1 Brycinus macrolepidotus
TTGCTGCTCTTACCTTGTTCTGTCCACTTTCTGCCGTGACAATGCAAATTTCCCACTTGTGGGACTAATAAAGGTTTATCGTATCTTATCTTATCTTATTTTGACCATTCTCAGGACAACGGATTCAAGATTCAAGATTCATTATTTGTCACATACATAGTTATACAAGTACCACATGTAGTGAAACGAGCCCCTGAGTCGACCCTTAAGACTGTACGCTAAAATTATCAAATAATTTAATTAAAGAGAAATGCGGAAAAGCTAAGGTAACAAAAATATAGAGGAAAAAAGCATATTCCGGCCAAAGAAATATTACAGCCTTACAAACAGAAACAAGATCTATACAGTGTGCAAAATGTAACAGAACAAGAATGTCTGTGCTGTGAAGTGTAGCGTGCTGGTTTGCTGATGCATAGATGTAAATTGACGGCAGGTGTAATACAGTGAGGCAGAGAGTTTAGTTTGTGTTAAGAACAGTTAAAGTTGTGGTGTCGTGTCCTGGTTAAGGAGTCTTAAGGCCTGAGGATAGATGCTCATCCTGAGCCTCTCTGTTCTGGCCATCATACTCTGTGATAATACCAATACCATTGAAACCAATAGTGGTACACTGTATGGACAAAAGTATTGGGACACCTGACCATTACACCAATAGAGGCTTCAATGACATTGCAGTCAATTAAATAGGTTTAAAATGGAGTTGCCCCCCTCTGCAGCTGTAACAGCTTCCACTCTTCTTGGAAGGCCGAAAAACTCTCTTGTGGTGTGTCCCAATACTTTTGTCCATATTGTGTCTGTCATTGAGTGTTATGTAGGAAATGTCTTTTTTTCCAAACAGTGTCAGTGTCACTGCTAGAATAAGAACAGACTTCTAACCAAAGTGAATGTAGGATGTAGGACTAGTACTGTGGGCCTGTGGACCAAAATTCTAACAACCCAGCTAAACCTGGCAATGAACTGCTGACAAACCAGGTGTGTGAGTAGGAAAATCCCCAAACTGTCCAGGAATCCGACTTTCAAGGACTGAAGCCCCCCAAGTGTGGTATCACTAATGGGCTGAGAATGGGCCACTACGTAAATAACTCGCCACCGGTCCTTAATCACACTTTGAGAGGCTGGATCAGGCGTGTTGAGGCGGCTGAATAGCTGAAACCGTGTAGGGCGTTGGATCTCCAGAAGCAGGATTAAGAAACACTTATATGGTGTATAGCAGCGTTCATCAATTCAGTTGTGAGAGAATCAGAGTCCAGCGCAGTTTGGAGAATTCCCTGTTCTAACACACTGATTACACTGGTTATTCGCCAATGAGTTAAACTGGATGTGCTCTAAACTGGATTACGGTCTTGTAGAGCTAATGATCTTTGGTATATAGCCCAGCACCCTATGAAGGAACCTTTAAATTCTGGCCACCATATAGGTATATTGATAATAAAACCCTTATTACACAGAATAATAATATCCAGTACAGAATGCAAAACATGAGCCGAGCATTTTTAAAATTCTTAATTTTTTCAACGACCAATACAGGACCACCATACAGCGGATTTGGCTTGGGGACCACTCACAGTAAAACATGCAAAACCAGTAGTGGTATGTCATTATTGCACATGAGAATTATATGAGCTATCATATTCAGTACAGAATTCAAAGTGTGAACTGACAGCGCTTTTTAAATTCTAAATTTTTTTTAAATTAAACTATATAGACAAAAGTATTGGGACAATTGACCCTTACACTCACAGGGACTTTAATGACACTGCATTCAAATACATAGACTTTAATATGGAGTTGGTCCCCCCTTTGCAGCGATAACAGCTTCCACTCTTCTTGGAAGGTTTTCCACAAGATTTTGGATTTTCTGTGGGGAATTTGTGCCCATTCATTCTGTAGAGCATTTATGAGGTCGGGCAGTGATGCTGGACGAGAAGGCCTGGCTCGTAATTTTCGTTCCAAGGTGTTGGATGGGGTTGAGGTCAGGTCTCTGTGCGGGCCAGTCGAGTTCTTCCACACCGAACTCATCCAACCATGTCTTTATGGACTTTGCTTTGTGCACTGGGGCACAGTCATGCTGGAATAAAAAAGGTTCTTCCCCAAACTGTGTCCACAAAGTTGGAAGCATGGCATTGTCCAAAATGTCTTAGTATGCTGAAGCATTAAGATTGTCCTTCACTGGAAGTAAGGGGCCTAGCCCAAACCATGAGCGTCGCTAAAACCCTATCACTGGGGCACATGCCCTAGTATTTTTGTGCTGTGCCCCAGTAAAATCTCACGTTCAGCTTTCAACAACAAAATCATTTGGCAGTGCATTAGACTGATAATATCGACAAAAGAGTGGATGTTTTCTACTCCAAAGTGTTGCAATGTAGTTTTAACCACAAACAGGAGCAAAATAATTTGCATTTGCAGGTATGCCATTTCTGACATAAAACATGTTAGGAATGTTCATATATCATCATGCATTAGTTATAAATCTGTACATTTTTAACTTTATCCATAGTTGCAATAATAATGAGCAAGAGAAGCTGGTATAGCACATATTACAGATGCAGCAGACTTTAAAAAAAAAAATGATATGGGTTATGGAGGAGGGGGGGGCCTGTGCCACAGCAGAGCTTAATGTGTAGCAACACGCCTGGGCCAATACCTGAAAAAACAGGTGTGTCCCAATACTTTTGTCCACTTCGAGTATCTGGCTCCTCATGTAATGTGCGCCCACTAGAGAGCGCCAGGCCCCGAGCCCTGTATCTCAGCATGGCGGAGAGGCTCTGCTCCACCCTCTGCAGCGCTCAGCCCGCAGGTAGGCGCTCCATGAGCTCCCCAGGGAGGGACAGGCGGCGGGCTTTCTGCGCTCCACCACCGCTGAGACATTCTCCAACTTCTTCCCAAAACAACGGTCGTCCCTCTCAGCCACGCTCTCTCATCTCGCCTCAGCAGTTAAACCGCTCTTTCTGGACCTCTGGCTGTGTTTCTGAGCTCACGGAACTTCTGCCTGCGCCTCGAAAGAGCTCCTGATCTCGGGACCTCCGCTGGGAGGAGATGGGAATCGCGTTTTTGGAAGTTCTCGAGCTGCGAACAGGTTTCACATGATGGTCCACACGCCTGCGAGAAGCTCCGATCACTGCTGGGCTACACGTGATCGTTGTTAACCTGCACGTCCAACTGCAAAAGTGGACTAAAGCTGTAACTTTCACTCGCTGATCCAAACTTCTTATTCTTCTGCAAGGCTCCTGTGCCTTTTTCTGTGCTTCTGGAGACTTTCCCTCCGAGATCAGCCAGACTGCAACGCTCAACAAGTCTCTAGCTTCAGTACTGAAGGACTTTCAAGCTCCTTGTTCATTTGGAATAACCAAAAAACCCTTGGAAGGTCTACGGATAAATCCCAGCTGAAAGGAGGATCTACCACGACAACCTGTTCCATTTTGGATTCCAAGCGGATGCACGCACAGAAACCCACCCTGAGGAATGGATCTGTTATGCCGAGTTGACCCCTAGGAGTTTGCTTTGGGACGCTCTGAGAGGAGGGGAGAGGTGCAGAGCTGCAGTCCAGTCCAGTGACTGCCACTCTGGAGCTGGTCTGGAGGTCCTACAGGATCAAAGAAGTAGTTTACACCAGGTCTGCTTGGTCTGTTCAAGCCAAAGCGGAGTGATCTCTCCACCACTTTGGATCAATGCACACTTTAAGAGCAGCGTTTATGCTCTCTTCTGCTCCATGCACTCTGTGCTTGGCCTCCCCTGTGAGTGACACGGGCTAATTAGTGTTTAATTAGCCTTAATGTGCCCCTGTGATGACTTCTGCATGTGACATGAAGTGATATTTTTTGTTTCTTCTCTAACTTCAACCCTAACAATGATCCCTGTCTTTCTCGAGCTCCAACGAGAGCTAGGATTATCCTCTGCTTTCTCCACCTTTCTGGACCATGCCAGGCCACGGCAGTAGGGTCAATCTTGTTTCCTAAAGGACGATCTCCTCGTAAAGAGAGACCCCCTCCACACCTCCCGTTCCCCTTCCCCTTCCCCTTCCCTTCCCTCCTCAGGAGAGCCGTGTGGAGTTCACCGTGTGGTCCGTGCATTATTATGCAGTGGGGCCAATGAGGGTCTCCGGGCGCCGGCTGGCCGGGCTGTGGCCGTGGCTGCTGGCGGCCGCCCTGCAGGCGGCCCTGGGCCATGCGGGCCTGGAGCTGGCGGCGGCCGTGGAGGCCGAGCGCTCGGCGCCTCGCGCCCTCATCAAGGTCACCGTGCTGAAGCAGGAGCCCACGGCCAGGCCCCTCACCTTGGAGGGCGTGTTCGCAGGGAGCAGCGCCGGGTACGCCGAGGGCAAGCTGATGCAGGTAGGAGCTCACATAAAGGAGTTTTGGGGGATGCAGCACGGGCATCTGTCATGAAGGGGGTCATGGGGCAGCAGTAGGTGGCCTGGTGGTTAGGGATCTGCCCCTGCATCCGGAAGATTGTGGGGCTCGAATCCCAGGACTGTCAGTGGCACCACTGAGGCGCCCTTGAGCAAGGTACCGCCCTCACACACTGCTCCCCGGGCGCTGCGTCACTGCGTGCCTACTGCTTCACTTGGTGGATGGGTTAAACGTAGAGAACAATTTCATGCTGTGGTGTGTTCACGTATGACAAATGGACACGTGATCTCTTCCACATCAGAAGAAGAAACCCCATTCAGAATCTTGTAGCATCTAGTAAAAAGCACCCCGAGTGACTAAAGACGGGTCATGGTTTTTATGGGACCTAGATCAGGGTACTAGAGAGGTGAAGGTGATGGTGGATGAGGCCACGATGGAGTGATTTGTCTGTGGAAGCAGATATGTGCAGGATATCTCTTCCTTGAGTCTTGCAGAGGATGGATGAAGCACTTCTTCAAACCCAGCGATTTGCTAAAGTAAAAGGTTTTTTTCAATTAAATGAAGAAATAAAAGAGTCGGAGTAAAAAACCTTACCAGATCAAGTATTGAGTTCCCTGTGGAGCTGCAGAGGAGCTTAGTAATATCTAACATAGAAAGCATGTCATGGCATCGGAGGTGAAGTTTCTTTTTGGGATCTTTTTGGTGTGAAACAAAATGCTAAAACTTAAAACTGAGAGGACCCACAGAAAAGAATGGATTTAAACCAAGGGGCCTAATGTAAAGGGCTGAGATGTAACAAGTGGACTGAGAATCTACTTGAGAAGACTTATCATGATAGGCCAAATTTTACGTGCAACCTGAGAGAATGTAACCTGTTACGACCCAGCTCTGGTCTTTATGGAGTTATTTTTCGTAGGTAATTCTGGACAGGGACACTTTACTTTAAATGCTCTTAATGTAAACGCTTTAATGCAGCTAAGCTTTGGAAAAGTGTTGTAGTGTTACATTGATGAGTCCTCACAATGCTAATCATATTGCATCGTTTGAACAGAGGCTTTTGATTTGGTGCATCCATGAAATAAACAATGTGGAGCAAATAAAGGACTTGTGTAATACTGCTTATACTGCATGAGGTGTAATAAAAAAAGAAACAAGTAAACCAACAGTAAGGCACACGGTCCCTTACTTTGTTTTAACCCTCATACTGGTGAGGAGCAATTAACCTGACTGACATCTTCTCTGTCTGTCTGTGGATTTTGAAGAAACAGTTCTTTGCTGTGGTCAAGCTGAGATCATATTTCCCATTTCTTTTCTCTCTCTCATACAGTCAAATTTTTTTCCACACAACACATATCAAATTAGCTGTTACGTTTGTAACAGTGGTGGTATTCAGGGATGAATTATAATATCTTAAGTATATAGGTATTGGCAGATACTTGCTTAAAAGTAATAATCCGTTTTGGACAGACGTGTAGATATAACCCATATTTCAAACTGATATTTCATTATGTATTTATTGTACTCTGGAAAAGAAGAATGTTTAGGCGGTGCTGGAGTAATGTATAATTCATTTTGCTGCATTTGTATTCCTACAGAAATAAATGTTACACTTCTCTGTAATGCTAAAGCAGGTAGATGTGGTCACAGTTTCTTTACTTTATGGTTGTTTATTTGCCAGCATTGGCAGTATACTTGAAAAATATCAGAAATCGTCAGCAGCCCACAGTCGCTATATTGGTGCACCCTTAATAGTAGTAGTGGTGGTAATGGTGTAGTAGTAGTAGTCATAGATTTTAGCACTGTCCTCTGGTTCTCACTCTGAAACTTGAGTGTTTCCTCAAATTGCAGGTTATTTTGGATAAAAGCATCTGCCAAATGAATGTAAAGTAGTGTAATGTAGTAGTTGTAGGCCTAAGAGCAATATCAGAGATTGGCCTGCCTGGCACATCAGCCTGAAGAATCACTCTGGGTGCCCTCTCTGATGCAGCTATTTGGAAAAGACTGCACTCTAAACTCCCTCATGTTGGCAAAACTTCAAAAGCAGGTGAAGGAGAAACCACAATGACCCCCCCCTCCCGTCTCTCAATCTCAGCACTGTCAATTTCCTCGTTGGCGATGACAGCGCCGTTAAATCTTGTCTCGACAAACAGCTGATGACACACGTGTTGTTTATCATGATAGGATTGTTTTTTCCTCGGAGATCTTGCCACTGTCTGACTGGCGATGTTGCCAGTGAAGCTCTGGTGAGGGGATTGTGTGTGTGCGTGTGTATGTGTGTATGTGTGTGTGTGTGCGTGTGTGTGTGTGTGTGTGTGTGTGCCACCTACCCCACCCAAGCTATAGTGGAGGTGAGAGATTTGTAGGCTTGTAAACTGTTGGGCCTGTGCTTGGAGGCCAGATGTTTTCATTTTGAAGACTACGTGCAGCGCTGCACTGGATAATGGCAATCATGATAAAACCAGAGGCGGCAGTGATCTAAAATGTTCAAATCAAATAAAGATTTGAGAGCTGATTTTTCAACTCTTTAGTAAAGGATCTATGAAAGAAATGAAAGGAATAGTTAAGCAAAATGTAAAAAATCTAGCCGTTGACCTTTTTCCCAAAATACAGTCGATCAAAAGTAGAATCGTCTGGAGTTTGCTTGTTTAGTTTTTAACTGTTACCACTGAGGAGACTGAACTGACAAAAGTACAGACAGACATGATTTCATAACAACAATACACACCTAAGGATGACATGCTCTACTCTGTGCTCTTTTAACATTTTGATTGAAATCAACTACACAAACGGAACAAGCTAGCTAGCAAAACAGCTAACAGTGCTGTTCTTCCCTGTTAATGGATTATGTTTATTTTTACTTGTACTTATTGTACTTATTTTTACTTATATTTTTATTTGCTCGTAAAAGGGTGCATTATATGTTGTGCATCTTTTTCTGAAGGGACTATTCAGCCATGCTAACTTAAGCTATATTCAAGCTAACGCTACAAACATGCTAACGGCAGGCTTGTTTTCTGTCACACAATATTGACAAGCGTATCATCACTCCCTGTCTTGAGCTCAGCTTTCACAAGGTGTTGCATTGCTTTTTAATTTTTACACTCACTCTAGTTATCCCAAACTTCCTCACGTTTGTCCCCAGACATTCATTGCCATGAGATTAGCTCTAACGCAAATGTAAAGAAGCAAAATGTGAACACTAAACATCGACTGATAGTTTATATTTGGTGCCTAAAATCTGTAAACTTTTAAGCTATAGTCTGTCTTAAACTGTATTGTAGTGTTAAAAGAAGGCTTGTTAGCTAGTGGTCAGTGGGAAAACATTGTGTGTGTGTGTGTGTGTGTGTGTGTGTGTGTGTGTGTGTGTGTGTGTATGGTAGAAACAGTCCTTAGAAAAACACAGGGAGTTGGAGAAGCATGTAAATTGTACACTCTACCCTCTCTTTGCCCAGTAGGTGCGGCGGTATTTTGAATAGCTAAACAGACACCGCCGTCTGTTGTTATTGACAAGGAATTACACAGTCCTTACATGTGGTGAGCCTGCTGTTTTCACAGGGGCAAAAAAAGACTGGCATGTGTGGAAGCTGGTATGTGTGTGTGTGTGTGTGTGTGTGTGTTAGGATAACTCACTGACTTAGGAGCTCTCTCACCACACAAAGAGTGTGTTGTACTATACGGGATACTCTTTGTTGCCGCGCAGACCTGTCGCAACAGGCCTGAGTTGCAGGGGTGCGCTTTGTGCTCTGGCTTTATGCTGCTTTCCTCCAGGGGACAGTGGGAGGGAGAGACGGAGGAAGAATGGGGATGCATCGTTGTGACTCTTTAATAGTCTCTTTCCTATCCTCTCCATAACCTCTTAGAACTTCACCATAGCGGTGTAGGCTCTGTCTTTAGTGCCGTGCAAAACTCATCAAGCACCACAAGTGTACATGTTACCATTTGGTATGGAAGTAGGGCAGATTAGTGAGAGGGGTGGGGGTGATTGAGGTCATCCACTTTCTACTATCATTTTCTGTTTTTTGTTTTTTTTTTGCTGCAGACTTGTGAGTAATTTTGAGTAAAACAACCATATTAGTCATTACAGCCTAGTAATGCACAATTAAGCATGTTGTATTTAGTTCCATTTAAACTAGTAAAAACTAAAAACTGCTCTAAATCAACTAGACAGTAGAGATGGATTTATGGGGAGAGGATCTTTGCATTTATGGATCACTATATTGACGCAACAATTGATTTTAAATATATATTTGGATATGTTTTAATTCTAGGCGTTGTTCTTCTGTAATCCTGCAGGTGGCTTGCTCTAAACTTGTTACTAGTAGCTAAAAACGAATGCTGGACACAAGCTTGATTCCTGGTTCAGATAAAGCGAAGCTCATCACAACATCAGTTACTCGGTTTATAAGCAAAATGAGGTCGTAATAGGTTTTTCGATTATGACTTACATGGCTGAGGTATCTCAAATCATCATGACGCTTTTTTCTGACATGGCCCTACCCAAGATCTACACTGAGGAGAACTCATAAGTTAAGGAATCCCTAAGTAAAACTAAACGAGTTGCTTTGACATGTGATGTGTGGACATCGAGAACTACTGAGACTTATGTGACAATAATGGCGAGTTGTGCATGTCCTCTCATGTCCTCATGTATGACAGTCACATGGCTGAAAACGTGGCAGAGCTACTTATTAATGGGCATTTACCGACAAAAAGCCAGGATAACCCATTTGACCGTTCACTCCAATGTGGGCTGATGGACCCAGCTGTTGCTAGAACGAGTGCAAGGCGTAACTGGATTCTTCCACATAGGCCGCCATACTTTGAAAAAGAAGCTAAAGTTATTGGACCTTCTGGAGCACAGACTGATGACGGACGTTTCCACAAGATGGAATAGCTTTTACGATATGGTGTAACGTTTTTCTGGAGCAGCAGCCAGCAGTTACCGCCGCACTGCTTTGCCCGAGGGTAAGGAAACAAAGGAAATAAACACCTTCACCAAGTCTGACATTTCTGTGCCGAAGAGACTGTCACAACACCGAAGCCAGTTAGAAAAGAGTTACCCCACACTCTCCGTTATAACCCTTGTACATACACCAGTTTTACCATCAAAAATAGTGACTCAAACATAATTCCAATGCAATGATCATTTTGCATTATTTTATTATATACTGTATATACTAGATACTTTTGATGTTTGCATTTTATTTAAACTGAATCTGGAGATATATTTCTGATCAGTGATGACATCATGATGTTCAAAACAAAACAAAGTAATAGACTTTGCTATTGCTGCATCATTACATATTGAAATTGTGTCAACAAAGACATTTTAAAAGCAATGAAATTTGTCGTACTCCTGTGTATACTTTATTATACGCTTCAGGATGGAGTTTGGAATGGGGAGAGCTCAGGGAATATGAGCCAGTTGAAGAGGAAAAAGTGCCGCAGCGTCTGCAAAGGGAAGCTGTGGTCTGGCTGATTGATTTGGGGACACTTCTGGAGCTGTCAGCAAGTCTCCCATTGACAAAGCAGAGGATGAGTTAGAAAAATACAAGGAGGCTCATTTGCCATTGTCTAAAAACCTTTCAGAGTGATGGAAAGCACATCACTCTGAGTAGTCCTTCCTTGCTAAATTGGCCCGAGCAGTGCTTTGTGTGTGCCAGGGACAAGTGTTGCTTCTGAACGTGGGTTCTCAACTACATTGGATATTATTACTGCGCCAGAGGAGCAGTCTTAACCCAGAGCATGTTGATTAGCTCTTGTGTTTGCATAAAAACGGAACCATACCTAAATGCTAGCCTGATGTAGCCTATACCATGACAGCAGCATAGGCCTTTTTCTTTGTTAACTTCTGATTTTAAATTAAATGTTATATTGTTGTATATTAAGATATTCCATATTGTTTAAATGCTGCCCTTGTTTTTTGAGGAGGAAAAATAAAGTTATTAATTGTGATATTTAAGGATATTTATAGAATCGCGATACTTACAGAATCACAATACATATCAAATCAGCACCTACGTAACATGATCATATCCTATTGGGTGATGCCTGATAATCTACCTGTACTTGCCATTTTTCTGCAGACTCCAGTAGGTCCTCTAGGATGTGACTTCTGCTACCGTTTTCAACAGCTTTCGCCAAAAAATTTAGTTTCACAGGCCTTAGAGTTATTAGTTATTATTAGAAAGTGCTCTATACAGGGCTGTCGCAGTTGTAGAAGAGCAGCACCATGTGATTTGGGATAACACAACACACTATTTTATTTGACTCTCAGGAGGTTGGAGGTTGAGGGGTGAGAGTGTGAGAGGCATCTTCACTGTTCTTCTTGTGCTCATGTTGTTATGCTCATGTTATTCTCCTTCAAACTCAGTGTTTGATTCAGATGAACAGTAGGGGAGCAAAAGCGTTTGTTTGCCTCTCCTCTAAAAGTACAAAATGGTCACAGGTTCTCCCCTTGCTTCAGTGTTTCGTTGCCTGTAACCTCTGGTCCCCATATCTTATATCGTGAGCAGAGAGAGAACGGGACAAGAAGACAAATCACTCTGAGCATTTCTGGGGTGCATGTTTCTCTTTTTCTTTCTTTCTCACTCTCCTTGCTTTTCTCGCTCGCTTGTTCAAAGTTTTTCAGGCGTGTCTGCCTGGCTGTCCTCGGGCTACTCCGAATTCGACACGCTCATCCATGGCAGAAGATGACAGCCAGTTTTCATAACCACCAGTAATTACACATCTCAGTCCAGCTTTGATCTCCTTAAGCGCAGTGTTTCTCCAGAGCCACCGGTTGTCTCTCGGGGCCCTGGATTCACCTCATTCTACTGGGCCCAGCCAGCAGATCACAGAGAAAAAGAGCGAGAGGGGGGAAAAAAAACAAGATTAGACACGATGATGGTGGAAACGTTTCATTAAAGTGCGGGGAGAATGTCTCTCTGCTGCCACTGGTCTTGCATGGAAACAGATCATGTATGGATTGTGTACTTTGCTTTTTGAAAGCGGGATATTAATCGTCGTGAGGGTTTTTGTTGTTGCTGAGGCTGAGAAACGTGCTTGGGTTACGTTTTAGAAAAGATTATATGTCAGTAGGACGGAATTGACTTGAAACTACCACAAGCTCAAACCCTCAGGGCACTTTTTTCTGTTTTGGTTTTGAAGCAGCCTGTTTTCCAGATGCAAATTCGGGCTAGTTTGTGGTAAATTTCTATTTTGAAGCTTTTTTTTTTCAGTACTCTTAGTACTTTTAGGCCCGATCTATTGCAGTTCTTCACCTTGGTCCTGAAGTACCCCTGCCCTGCACATTTAGGTTTTCATGGACATGGATGAAGCCTGGTCTTGTCATGGTGTTTCATCTAGTTTCATCTAGTCTTAGTTTTATTATATGGAACTGGCCCTTAATGTTTTATTTGCTCTAACACACCCGATTCAACCCGTCTGTTCATTAATAACATATTCTCTGTTAAACCAGCGATTTTACTGGAGTAAAAGTGCTAAATTATGGGGAGCAGGGCTGCTTGAAGATAAAAAAGGCTTGATTATTCCCTGTTAAAACATCACTCAAACAGGACCTTTCCAGCAATGTGAAATGCTGCAAATGGTCTAATAAAGAAATTTGGTAACCGATGAGAATGAAAGAAATATTACAATGTGGAAAGGGTTATAAATCCATTCCTAAGACTCAGGGACTCCAGCAAACTCCAGCAAAGGTATTATCTTCAAATGGAGAACGCTTGGAACATTGGTGAATCTTCCCAGATGTGGTCGGCCTACCAAACATCCTAAGAAGAGTGTATCACAGATTCAAAAGTACAGGCAAATTCCGGCATCAGTGTGGCACTACTTTTTTCAGGGACTCCCATTACGTTTTAGCGACGTTCTCCAGTGAGAAACTAAAAGAAACTTCAGACACCACACGTCTTACACATGCATTAAAGGTAAAATTGTGAAAATACAATTTTTTTGTCGGACAGTCAAACAAGTTTTGAGAAGCTATGTTATCTGATGATGTCGATGTCCATGAGTGGCATTGGTCTGAAAAGTCTTTAAGCATAAACGGTCATGCCTCTTGCCCCAGTAATCCTTTCCTAAGGCCATTTTCTAGCTATCAGGAACTAGCCTCGGCTGTGGCAGGCGGCAGCTCTGCCAAGCACTTCGCCAAGGGATTTTGACTCCAACCATGCCCCCCCCAAACCCCTCCCCCTCGTCCGATATCAGTATCTCTGCGCTCTTTGGTCCCGCGCCCACACCTTTGAAAAGGCTAGACGCACAGATGCCTTGGCAGGCTCCACATCCGTGCGTTTGGCCGTGTCCGAAGGGTCAGGAATCCTGGCCGTTCGCGCTACAAAGCAGACACACGGTGCCCTGGTTGAAGCGGTGCATTCTGGGACGGCTTTGAACTTGAAGGGAAAGGCAGCTGTTCCCTGAGCCTACAGAGAGAGTGGGAGGGGAAGTTGGGGGACAGAGGAGGGGGGTGGATAAGGGGGCAGTTTGAGGTTTTGCCCGCCGCACCTTTTGAAGTTAATCCTACGATGGGCTCTCTGCCCAATTAAAAGAAGCTAAACCATTTTAAAGGGCTCACTTTCCCCTCTGAGATTCTTTTCAATTGTTTTTTTTTTTTTCTCCTCCTTTCCAACTCCTTTTCTGCTGGGGATCTTTGTGTAGGAAAGAGGTCGCCCTGACCTTTATAATGGCCTCACAAAGACACTGGGTATAACTGGCCTTGTGCTAACATCAGCCTTAGTGGCTGATCTAGGACCAGGTTTCACTGAGCAAACAGTGATGCTTATCTTTATAAGAGACTGTTCCTGGATTAGCCGTAAGGGGTGGCCTTTAAAGGAATACTCCAGTATTTTCCAGCCTAATCTTTATTAGCTCAAGATCAGTCACCATAGCCACTAATTTTGACGCATCTCCCTCTACTTAGGACAGAACAGAAAACTTTACTCAAACCAAACAAACTTATAATAAAGGCCACCAGGAAAGTGTTTCATCACCTGCCCATTGACGTCTGTTATAAAAAGTGTTTGGAGTCAACAGGTTTTTTTTTCTAAGTAAAGGGAACTGCATCTGAGTACAGGGAAATTATTGACCACAGTAACTAACCATATGCTCCAGATGTGGCACTTTGTGGCGAGGTTGAAAGCACTGATCTGTTATACTGCAGGCTTATTATTTAGTTAGTTACATGCTTGCTATGACTCTTACTACGCTCATTTTCACTGTCTCTAATATGTAAAAAAAAACAAAGCCGTTCAGAGGTATTTGATGAAAAATGGTTTATTGTAAAGAAACTTTCTGTGTCATTTACTTACAGCAGTGGGGATAGGAACCACAGTGCAACATGCATTGCAGAAATTGCCGATTTACTTGGTCCAGAACCAGTGAACCTACACCTTTCTGTTTTATGCAATGCTGATCGTAAAATATGTGGTTTTCTGTGGGCATTATTTGGCCTTACAACTCCTTACTTGTACCTCTCCACCCTGAAGGGATTTAGGCAAAAGTTGTATCTTGAAAACTATCATAAAACAGTGTTTCAGGCACCAGTTGGTGTGTTCATAACCATTTTGAGGGAGTTTTTAGACGCATTGACCTCTTTGGACGTCTGGTTCCCATCACCACCACTGTGAACAATTCTGTCTCTCTTAGACACGGCATTTTACATCAAACTGCTATGAATGACTTCTGCATCTCAGCCATCTAATTATGTAGAAATTTGAAAACATAGGTGGCATTCCTCTTTGTAATGTGTTATTAAGTAATTACTATTCCTTATTCAGGAACTATCAAAAACTGAAGAGTTCCCTTGCAGAAAGGGTGCTATGCTGTTGATCTTAACAGGAAACAGTAGCTAACCTTTTCATCACTGCAGCTGCTCGAAGCTAGGGCTTGTTTTCTGGTAGTACTTTCAGCCAAGTGTTTTTCTGTCTCTCTCTCTCTCTCTCTCTCTCTCTCTCTCTCTCTCTTTCTCTGGAGGATATGCCACTATCTCCTGCTCGGGGGAGGCTGGGGGCAGCGGATGCGTTGGGGCGAAGGCGAGATGAAAGCATCCCGACTTGAAAACGTGAGTCGGGATGATTAAAAAGGAGAGCCTTGTTTACTCAACGCTTCCGATAGGCCTCCCCTCCCTTCATTCAGATGAGCTTCCTGTCTGTATTTCCCCCCCTGGAAACTGATAACAGCATAACAGCCTCTGGGCCCCTCCCCGCCGCTCAGGGCCTGTTGATGTTTGGGTTCGGGCTCCTTTCGGCTCCTTTTCCGGGTGTAAACAGCCCAGTATAAAGTGATAATCTTATGATTTGAAGTCTCCAGACTTCAAAAGTTTGATTCAGACTCGAAGGGTAAGCCTTTGATCTTAGCTTAATGCATACCCCGCTGATTAACCGAGATTTATCACGCTTGTATTTACGCACCCAATGTCCCCGAAGGCTGCAGCATTTTTACTAGAATCTTTGGTTTAGACAAGTGTAATAGTTTTCTACAGAGTAATACACAAGGGGTATAAATGACCGCTCCTTGTTGCCCCCTCCTCTCTGTAGGTGCTTCCTGGAAAACGGTGTACATTTGATTGTTTGCCAAACTATCCCTTTAAAGAGCTGGAAAACCGGGGCTGCTGTTGTGCATACTGCAGATTCCTGCATCTGTCCTGCTTCCGTCCTCCATGCTTGTCTTGGGCACTGTTACACACACCAAGGGACCCTCAGCATTGAGGGGACGAGCATGCTAAAGCAATCTGGACCTTAAGGCAGGAAAACGGGGTCAGCCTGTCTGCCTGTATTGGTCCGCCTAGGGCTGCTTGTGCTACCTGTGTGTGTGTGTGTATGTGTGTGTGTGTGTGTGTATGTGTGTGTGTGTGTGTTTGTGTATTGTGGAGTGGACAGGGGAAACATGGCAAAGCTTTTAAGGTAACCCGCTTGTCTCTTGTTTAGTCATTAGAGAGAGAGAGAGAGAGAGAGAGTGGGAGACATGCCTGGTGTATTTGTGTCTGTCACTGGAGATGTTACACAACGCATTCTTCAGCAAGTTCGAGGAATAAAGCCTCCAAGAATGCTTCCATCAAGCCATCGTCACTCAGCAGTACATATACAACTGCATCCACAGCGAACGCGCTTGTGCTAGAGGCAAGCATTTTAAGTCTGCTTTTTGTTGGTCAAACATAAAACATAAGTGATTGATTACTCGAGCAATGCAGCCTAACATACAAGTTTATACTGTGATTTCATTTTATAACTGATAAACTGACTGATAAACCTTTAGTTGATCACACTATGTGCTAGGTAAAAGCTTGATGTGGAAGGTGAGTTGGTGTCCCAGGTTAAGGGATGCAATTTTTCATATTTACCTGGTTGTCCGTTCTATGCTTACTACTCTGTGAATGACACGTTGTGAAAATTCACGTTTGAAAATAATGATATTGAAAAAAAACAACTTTTTATGTTAAAAATGAGAACAAATATTTTGGCTGCTCACTTTCACATTGTTCACACTGTGTGCTGGGCTTATTGTGTGTTCATGTATGACAAATGGACACTTTACACACTTTTGATTGGTACAGTATTTATCCAGACCAAAGCGTGCATGTACACCCGCATGTTGAGTGTTAGATTCCCTCCTGGTGGAGGCCGTGCTGGCTGAGAGGCACCTACAGGCCTGTTGTACTGTAGGATGGGGAAAGCATTAATGCCGACCCTCTCCTTGAACCACAGCAGAATGCAGTGTGTGTGTGTGTGTGTGTGTGTGTGTGTGTGTGTATATGCACTGTTTGGTCCATTTGCCAAGTGGCTACCAGAGGTCGTGTTTAGTAGCCTAAAACGCTGCTTTAGTAAAAGTGTTACTCTGCTGAGATAATGACTCCAGTGAAGGTAGACATACTTTATGAGTAAACAGCACAAGGAACTAAGTGTCATATCTCTTTCAGATCTTTTTACACTTTCCCCAGTTAATTCAGAATGTTAACGTATTAAGTATTTCACTCTAAAATGTTTGGAGCTCCCTGCACTCCCACAAGCAATTGAGAAGAGTCCCAACGTCTTCCTTGTGCTTAACACAGGTGTATGGAATGTTAGGATTGAACCAGTGTGATTTAACAGGGATAATATACATCCTAAATATCCATTTGTATTGCAGTCATTTGGATCTAGTGTTGATGTTACGGGTTTGAGCTAGAATGCAGGCTCTTTTCCATTCTTCTGTAGAGATGGTAGTCTTGAGGTCATTCTGATACGCTGACAGATGGAAGAGAAAACTCTTTTTTGGGGCCGCTACAAGTCCATCCCTTGTCTTTTAAGCGCTTCCATGGTGGATAGTGGGAGTATTGAATGTTTTTTTATGTGGGAGTATAAAAGGCTTCCGATCTGTAGATATTTAAAGAAGTGTTTCAAATTACTCATCCCTGGTGTGAAATTGTTGTGGCCCCAAATTGGTGTGAAGTTTGACAGAGCAATCTTTTCAAGAGAACATAAGTTTCGTACCAAATTGATAGTGTTTTTGAAAAACGGGTGGGATGTCTGCTTTTTGAGATTTTTTTTGATATTTGATAAGTAAAAGTATAAATTTATTGAAAGTTTTAAGTCACTCTGTTCAATATCTAACCATATTGGAGGTCAGTAGTTAAAAATAATACATTGCTGTGCGAAGTTGAGCCATCCAGTTATAAAGCCTTAAGTTAGGTAGTCTAAGGCCCCCTCGGTCACATGGCAGGTGCAACAAAGATAGGCGCAATCGAGGGCACTTGTTGTTCCCTAGAAACCTTGTAGAGGTTTTGTGAGTGTAGAAAAGAAGGAGGCTGGAAGTGGAAGGTATAGACATTTAGGCAGAATTGACTTCTTGATAATGTTTATGCGAGGTAGGTGAAACCATTGGAAGCCTTTCCAAATTGTGCTGCTATTGACTTTATATCCAGAGAATTCATCAAATGTGTCTAATAATTGTTTGTGTCTATGCAGAATGTGTCAAGTTTGTAAGGAATACTACCATATCATCTGCAAATAAAGATACCCAATGCACATTTTCACCAATTCTGATGCCCTTCATTTCTCTTTTTTTCTAAATCATCATTGCCAGAGGTTCAGTAGCAAACAAGAATAGGAAGACAATGGGCAACCCTGACATGTAGCTCTTCTAGGACTGATAGGTTTTGATACTTGACTGTTATTTTTTCTGCTTTTGGATCAGTATATAAGAGCTTGAGCCGCTGAGACAACCTTTCCCAAATCGAAATTTTTAAAAAGATACGCCCATTCGGTCCTGTCAAACGCCTTTTTAGCATCTAATAACAGGATTGCATGGTCCTTGGCATTTTGTTTTTATTTTGTGTAGAATATTTGGCCAGACTGCCTTTTGAATCATGTATTATACATTGGAACAGAGGCCATTTCCATATATCAGTCTAAAAAGAACCGCATAAACGACTTGTTTAATTCTAATGTATGAAGAGAGGTTGGAAACTGGTCATGTAAAAGTGAATGATGACTGTTGGTCCTATTATGTAAATATTACCAATTACTACTAACTTCTGCTGGACATTCTGGTGGTTAGGGAGTTGCCCCTGTGATCAGAAGGTTGTGGGTTTGAATCCCAGGAATGTCAGTGGCACCACTGAGGTACCCTTGAGCAACGTACCGTCCCCACACACACTGCTCCCCGGGCACTGCGTCGCTGGATGCCCACTGCTTCACTTGGTGAATGGGTTAAATGCAGAGAAAGAATTTCACATTGTTCACACTGTGTGCTGTGGTGTGTTCACACGTGACTATAAGGGGCCACTTCACTTAACTTTTTACTTTACATTGCAAAGCAAATGAACAAACATCTGTGCATGCATCACGTGCAACAGTCATTCCCGTACCTTTGCTGTGCAGAAGAAAGTGGGCGGATCACCACCTGTCGCCATGGTGACATGTGAAGCAGGCCATCTGTTACCTGCATATCAGCTTCACCGTGCCCAGGTGTAGTGACCACAGCCTCTCTCTGACATAAAGCCACTAAATACTAGCTGCGCCTGCCACACTGCTAGACTAGTCATTAGCATACACCTGCTGTCATATCCTTCTGTTAATTATGGTTCCTCTTGTGAATTAGGTGTGGTTACTCAAATAATTTACAATTTTTTTGAGCTCATTTTAGTATTTGTTTAGGTATTCTAATTAATCATGTGCAGTTTGCATGGACACGCAGTTGGCCTTTTCCTATTATTTATATTCAGAAAGTATTTTGGACTGAACATGTGACTGCTAATGTTTGGACAAAAGCACCTTCGATTCAGTTAAATGTCCACAAAAACAGAGATAAACATGGAATATTTAAAAAAAAAAAATGATAGTTGAAGGCTGCTTGCTATGGGGCTTCATAGCCACAAGTGCTGAATAATATTTTTGCAAAAATAACAAGCTGTTTTGTTATTCCAGTGGCATTGTATCAATGTAAAGGCCCTTAAACTAAAGGGTAACACTTATACATGAACTCATAACCATGCTATGAACAAGTAGTGGCAGATGCCATAGGCTGCTGTAAATTTCCATTTCAGATTATGGCCGTCAAAGTAACAGTCATGTTACAATAACATGTTACCATTACGGGTAGCTGTCATGACACGTGCTATAATGTTTGATGTCATGACCTAAGACATAAATTGTCTTAACGTAAAACATTGTAATATCTGTCATGACAATTACCAGCTTGGCATTGTTATATTAATTAACATAACCTGGTGCAAGTTATATCAACGTTACGTAGCAAGTAAAGTAACACTTTAACTTCGTAAGTTTACTTTGTAACACTTTAAAGTGTTACTAAGTAAAGTGACTGATATTTACTGATGAAAGTCGTTATAAAGGATTGTTACCAAGTAATGGAGTTTATAAGACAGAAATGTAATTAAGAACATATCCTGTAGGCATTTTATCAGTATTATGAAAGACGTTCACATGCAGTAATTCACACCCATATTTTTCCATATCAGTTTCTTAGTAGTGTTTTAAATGGAACAATTTTCAGATTTTACTTTAAGGGCCCTTATGTTAATGCAGTGTTACTTCTATCACTTACATTTACAGCATTTGGCAGTCCTAGCCGTTAAAAGTCTTACCCTTATTTGTAGAGAAGTGCTGTAGCAGATAAAATTGCATACGCCTGAAAGGCAAAGATACATCTTCAAATCTTCCAGTCAGTCCGTACAAGCCTCTTTTTGTTCGTAATAATGTAAAATATGCCGAGTACGGTCATGTCTGTCTTCTACAAACTCATTACGTCCATAATCAGAACTCCTGCTTCTGTTTATTTAGCATGTGATTAATGCCTAGGTCTGTTTCTTTTTGGGCCATCCTGATTGCTCAAAGCCACGTCTCATACTAGGATTTTCATGGGCTTTTGAATGCCCTTATTGTAAAGCGTCAGATATGAATCATCACTTTAATGCCACTTAAAAGCTCCCGGGCATTCCAGGGAATTATATGTTCCTGCCTGAAGTGAGGAAGTGGAGGGCAGATGTGACAGCGCTCGGCTCCGCATCAAAAGAGGCACTTTGCGCAAAGACGCTTGTGAAGTTTTTTACGCAACAGCAAAAGAGGAAATCGCCAACACAATATTCATCGGCCCCGTGCACAAGGAGCGTACATTTAAAAAAAAAAGAGTGACTCACCCAGCTGCGTTCGCACTAAACCCTTTATTATTTAGTTATGCTGAGTAGTTCCACAACTGCTCAGCATAGTTCAGTAATTATTACTATTTTTTGTTCAGCTTACGTCCCGTATTGAGATTGAGGGGAGGGGGGAGTCTGACTTTTTATGTTTTGTCAGTTTGTCTTTCATCAAAACAAAACTTTTTTTTTTTTTAAATCAAATGCAAATCATTATAAACTTATTTAATATAAAAGGGCACTGTGCTTTTGTTGCCATTGGAGAAAGCTCAGATTGACTTAATGACACCATTAAGTCAGCTGGTGGCCTAGTTGCCCCCGTGATCAGGAGGTTGTAGGTTCGAATCCCAGGACTGCCAGTAGCACCACTGAGGTACCTTTGAGTAAGGTACCGTCCCCACACACACTGCTCCCCGGGCACTGTGTTCCTGGCTGTCCACTGCTTCACTTGGTGAATGGGTTAAATACAGAGGAAGAATTTCACACTGTTCACACTGTGTGCTGTGCTGTGTTGACGCGTAACTATAAGGGGCCACTTCACTTTACTTTACTTTGCTTTACCATGGGCCACTAATGAAAACTTGTGAAAAATTCTAAGAATTTTTGAATTCTGATTGTACTCTGATTGCAATGCATCCTGTGCTGTGTTTACGCCTGGCTTTTTGCAGGGTCAATGGAAATGCATGTTGATGCAAGGTGGATCAGTTTTCTGTTAGTGAGTATAACGCTGTCATATCAAACTGTTGTGTGTCGTATATCGTAACTGCAGATTCTGGGCCAATTCAGTAGTTTTCTAAAATGTAGAAAACAACTATCTACATTAGCATTTATGCCACATTCATTTCTATTCTGCATCTTATAGATGCAGAAAATTTGATCAAATGCAGAAGTTTTAGTGCAGAATCACACCATCACCTAAATATGCTTTTCCACAGTACAATAAATACATATAAAGGGTAAATAAAGGGTTAAGTATAATCTGTCTGATGCCGATGTACAGATACCGCTTCTGCATATGTACCAAACACGTCAAAACAGATTTTTTTCAAATCGGCTCATTATGCCATTTGTTTATTTTATTAATTTATTTTTCTAAATTTGTTCCAGCCCCCCAACCACCCCCCCCCCCCAACACTGCATATTTTAATTCCTAACTGCTCTCACACACACACATTAACCCGGGAGAGCCTTGGTAATGAGCTGTTTTAGTTGGATCAGGTGTTAGAATGTGGATAGCAGGGTTGGCAACCACTGTTCTAGAAAACTGAGAGAAAAACTGTAAAACTTGTAGAACATTTTCAGAATGAAAATAGTAGTTTGTGGAGGACAGAGGGGAAAAAGTTTTTATGTTTGGCTGCGGAGGCAGGGCGTGTTTATCCCCCGAGTGTTTCCACCAAAGCGTCTGCAGAGACTTTCGCTCTTTCTGCCTCATTCACTTCGTGCATGTTTGTGTGTGTCTAATGGCAACGGCTCGCTTTGATCAGTCGACCACCTGCGTCCTAATGTCCCTTGGTTGTACTTTAGCTAAGCCTGGCGTGCATAACTGTGTGTGTGTGTGTGTGTGTGTGTGTGTGTGTGTGGTGCATTGAATTGAATTTTCTTGATGCAGATGTGTACATCATGTTCACATTAATTATATAGGAAAGACATGTATATAAATCTGTGTGTGTGTGTGTGTGTTTTCTGTTCATGTCTAAATTGTGTACATGTAAGTAAGTTTACAGTTGGCAGATTTTGTAAACCGTATCACGCACTCGTTTGAAAACATCAGGTGGGCAGATTCCTGCATTGATGACCTCATGTAAAGTATAAGTGAGTACTCTGGTGTTCACAAAGCCATATATGTTTTCAAACAGTTTCAGGATAAAAATGTCCCGACCCAAGAAAAACTAAGCTACAGTTTTGAGGCAAACAAAATGATCCAGAGTTTTTGTTTGTTTGTTTGTTTACCCAAACAACATGTTTATTTAACTATATATATATGTATGTATGTATATATGTATGTATGTGTGTGTGTGTATGCATGTGTGTGTGTGTGTGTGTGTATACATATATGTATGTGTGTGTATACATATATATAAATATATATATATATATATATATGTATATATATATATATATATATAGATAGATAGGTCAGCACAAGAACATTACGTTTACTTAAATTTGCATGTTTTTCTGTTAGCATGCATGTGCCCATGTGTGTATGTGCCCCTGTTTATGTGTAAGGGGCGTGTGCGAGGTTGGCCTTGCTGTGATCATTACTAAACTCCATTAACCGAGATCAAAGCAGCTCAGATCTCGCTGCAGCCCTCGCCAACAAAAGCCATATTGTAAACGGAGATAGTGAGGCTGACAGAACATGCTTTATGTCTCTGCGATCACATGGTGCCCACAGCAGGGCCCGTAGCATACACACTACTGTCCAGCTCCTGACCTCTCCCTCTCTCCCGCTGCCTCTCTTGTCCTCACTACCACTTTATTCTGTTCCCTCTCTCCCCCACCTCCATGGAAAAACCCTCAAAAGATGGTCCTGATGGTTCTCTAACTTTGTAGTAACAGACGCACTGAAGAAGAAAGGAAATTCAAGAACACACAGTGTAAGTGATGTCAAGCACCGATGTTTTTTACCGGTGATCAACCTTGCCAAAAGATATTTACTCTGATCAGGTGAGAGATTCCTATCTCTGTTGGGTTATATGGAAGTAGTAGCAGCTTCAGATGTACCTGTCGAGTACGTACCTTTCACTTCATACCGGGGCTGTAGTACTCGATTCCGGACCCGAGATGTTTTTTCAGTGGACTCGGACTTGTCTTGGACTCACTGATATTTGGACTCAGACTTGGCCGTCGGTCTTGCCAAATATTCTAGTTGGTCTCGACCACGTCCAGCTGCTTTTTAAAAACCTGTTAAAAATACCTAGTAATACACTACAAGTCAGAGGGCCCACCCTTGGACTTTTAAAAAAATAAATGATATACCGCTCTTTCAAAATTTTATTACAAGAAAACAAATACTGTTAAAAAGGCTTTAAAGTGCAGTGTAACAATATAGACTGTAAGTGCAATTTAATGGATGCGAAAGGTTACATACGAGTAAACTTTCTTCAAAATAACCGCCCTTTGCCTTTACCACAGCAGAACAGATTAGGGGCGTCCTTTCCAGCAATTTTTGGAAATAACTTGTGTCCAAACCCCCCCAGCATCTTTTCGAGTTCTGTTTCATTTGGATATGATGTTGGCACAATTTTGAAGAACGCTCAGGATTATATTCCTGTTGTATTATCCTGAATGAAATTTTGTCCAGTGATACCTAAACCAGAAGGTATTATGTGATGTTGAATACTTGTTGATACTTGTTGACACTTTTCCTTTTTCATGATCCAACACAAAGTGAATGTCAACGCACTGAAGACAGACCCGATGTGTCTCTTTAAAACCAGTAGTTTGAGCCTTTGTGCCTAAATGATGTGTTACTATAGACTATGAAATAATGAAAATCAGTCAGTTGCATTTATAATGTTTTTTTCTTTTTGTAATAAAAATCTGAAGGGCCTAAACTTCTGGCCTGTTCTGTATAACTGGCCGAACACGCCACCACTTCGAATGAGAAACAACAAATGAAATGGACAAATAGAGAGTAATTGACAAAATCAT
The DNA here is from genome assembly GCA_037974445.1 of Brycinus macrolepidotus. Lineage (NCBI taxonomy): Eukaryota > Metazoa > Chordata > Actinopteri > Characiformes > Alestidae > Brycinus > Brycinus macrolepidotus. Next base: position 10,298,680 of record JBBPCZ010000089.1, read on the forward strand.
TGATTAAGCAAGCTTGTTCAGAAAATCATTGCCCGATTAATGATTTCAAAAAACATTTCGAAAGAGGCACCGTCATTGGCTGCCTGGTAACCAGTCACATGCCAACCAAAAGTCATCTCCGCGCTCTGAGGACGCTGCATCCATCCTCATTGTTTTCATTTCAGTCCCTGACGTGATGTCAGCAGGTGAATCAAGCTGGACGGTTATATTGGACTCGACTAGTCTTGGACTTGCCTTGGACCTGTTAAAAGTGGTCTTAACTACAGCTCTGCTTCAGACACATACAAATTGTGACTGTAAACATATATGAGGTCCTGTAACCAAAGGTTCCTGCCAGGTTCAGCCCTTTCTATGAGCAAAGCAACCTACTTTGCTTATTGCTAGTTGGTCATTCTTGTAGACCATCTTGAGGTAAGGGAGTCAATACTTACCGTTACTTAAGTAGTTAATTCTTGATTTACCTAATAATTTTGTTACTTACTTAATTCCATAGTTAATTATATAGTTTAAGGCTTGGTCAGTGACATGCTTTTCTATTGAAAACATTTTCTTTTTGGAAGATTGGTTTAAAGCTTGGCCAGTGACATTCTTTTCTATCAAAAACATTTTCTTTTTGGAAGATTGGTAACCAAGGCAGTGCCTTACAGCTTTTGTCTGGAGGAGGACAGCAGTGTAGGCCCACCTCACCTTGGAAAGCCCTGGGAAGGCTGTGCAGTCTCACTTGTTGCCCTGCTGTCTGAGGCCTTTTTTGAAGGCCCTGCGCAAGTGAGCACAGTCATTCCTACAGACTGTGAAAATATGTGCGTTCAGGCTCGCTGGGTAAAACACACAGTGACTAAGTGTCGGCCTATTCGGCTTGGTGGGTCCAAAGCCATTGTGTGGACTTTCTCTCAAACGAATGCAATCGAGTATTCCTTACGAGTTTTCCTTCTCATTTAGTTTGAAGAGAGGAAGGATTGAGATGTTCAAATTCTGGGACTTGTGTGATTGACTGGCTAAGATTTAATGGTGTCAGTGTGTGCTGTCCAGTTTAAACTGAGGTTGTCCTCAATCATGGCGCTATTGACCAGTTCCAAACGTTGCCAACCTCTTTCTTTCAGCCTTGAACGGAGGACAGATATCTCTCTCTCTCTTCCTCTCTCTCATTCGCTCATTCACACACACACCCAGCTGCTTGTGCTTTTTATTGGGCAGGCATCAGGGGAGTGTATGTGACTGCTGCATGTTCCCAACATGTTGTTATAATGACTTGCTGACTTCACTTCAGACTGTATACTCTAAGAAGTAAAAAGGTGCTGCCATAGAAGATGGGCTATATAGAACCTTTCAGTGTCTATTATTTGAACGAATGGTCTGTTAAAAGGTTTAGTAATGCTTTACCTGAGCCCTGCTATATAAAACTGTCATAAACATGCCATAAACTGGTGTCCTAGTGGTTAGGGAGTTGCCCCTGCGATCAGAAGGACGTAGGTTCGAATCCCAGGACTGCTAGTGGCACCACTGACGTTCCCTTGAGCAAGATACCATCCCCACACACTGCTCCCCGGCGCCCCCATTGGTGGCAGCCCACTAGTTGGTGAATGGGTTAAATGCAGAGAAAGAATTTCACATTGTTCACACTGTGTGCTGTGCTGTGATGTGTTCACACGTGACTATAAAAGGCCACTTTACTTTACTTTACTTTAAAAATGTCATGGCAGATGTCATATGCTGTCACAAGTTGTCATCTCCTCTAATATAACAGTGTTACATTAGTATTACCAGTAATACTATGATATTTGGTGTCATTAGCAAATTAACATCATATAAACTGTCATGGTTATGTTATTGTTATGTAGATGGGTTCAAGTATTACCAAACACTAGTGGTACCAGATTACCAAGGGTTACCAAAAGTTCTTTATGGAACTAAAAGGGGTTCTTCTATGGTTGACGCCCCCCGTCAACCCTCACCTCTCCACAGCCTGCCTGGAAGTACTGAATCATTCACCACACTGCTGGTGTGTGTGTGTGTGTGTGTGTGTGTGTGAGAGAGAGAGAGACTGCCAGGGTGTGTCATCAAAAAACAGCCCTTTCTTTCATTCTCTCTATTTTCCTTTAACTATCCACCAAAACAGTAGAAGAACATAAATGCTAATATTTTTTTTATTTTTTTTATTAGTATTTTAGAGCACACAGCGCTGTAAAATTGGAAACAAAAACTTTGTAGTGTCCTGATCTGATGCTCCAGCCAGTTATACGTTAGCTCCAAGCTATCACACTAGCTACAAGCTATCAAATATGCCAATATTAGGCAATATATGAGGCAATATGAGGCAATGCTAACAAATAACTGAGGACACCCCAATGTGTACCTGTATATATATCCACTGTGCATATATGTATGTACCCAGTATGTACATATATACATGCATATACCCAATGTGTACATACATACATATACTTATATAGCTTTATATATACATATTTCTATATTTGCATACACACAAATGTGTATATTTATATTTTTGTATTATTTGTATAATGTACTTTTTATACTGTACTGTTGTGTGGTATAATTTTTATTCTAATGTTTTTGCTGTTCTTACCTTTGTACTGTCCACTTTCTGCCGTGATAATGCAGATTTCCAACTTGTAGGACAAATAAAGGTTTATCTTATCTTATCTTATCTTATCTTAATATAGCATAATGTAGTATCACTACAGTGTAGCTAATAAACGTGCAAACTGCGTGTCTGAATCATCACGCTTTGGCCTCAATCCATGCTGACTCAGGCTGCCTAATGTTGTTGTATGACATGTTGTTATCTATAAAACTTGATACAATTATGGACAAAATTCAGGCTTCAAGACGGCTGCTACTACTGTTCTTAGCTATATAACATACTTTTGTGCATGTTTATAGGTAATAGTGTGTCATACAGTGTCAGAAACCACATAAGCAAGTCTGTTTGAGATTACTTATCAAATAGATACAGTCTGAGGTAAAAGTAAACAGTTTTTTTTGTGTTAAACGATGGTTATGGTGTTAATTAAGTCTCATGGTTCCAGTGAAAAAGAGCACTTTTCATAGGTACATTTGGAGCAAATTGTGTAAATTGCATCAATTGCATCAACTCTTGACTGCTCATCCAGATTCGCCGGACCTACACAGATAAACCTGTGGTGAACGTTGTGCCACTGGCACAGGAGAGAGTGCAGGGCTACCATCAAAAGCACCGTGTCTCCAATCACTATCAGCCCCATCACTTACATAATCTCTGCCCTCTATTTACATTTTCATAACACCGTGCCTTCTTGCAGCTCTCTCTCTCTCTCTCTCTCTCTCTCTCTCTCGCTCTCTCTCTTTCTCTCTTTCTGCATTCCAAAGTGCATTGCACAGCATCTGGCACACTTAATGTCGAATGCCATGCTGTCCATGCTGAGTGTGGCCTGCGGGCCGAGGCTGGCCTGTTACAGTGTTTTATTTGGCCTGAGAGAAATTTACCCTAACCTCACCACCCTTCACCCAAAGAGAGAATAAATATATATTTTTTTATAATATATGTAGCTTTTGAACTGTTGAGAAATGTTTGTTTGAAGTGTTTACTAACCAAGTATAGTGTAATGTTATAAAATACATTCAAAAATCACTTTGAAACTTTGGTCCATTTGCCAGCATTGCATAAGGAGTGCTCTGATCCAGTGGCATTGGAGTGCACAGGGGGTTAGGGGGGGATAATCATATGTCGGGAAGAAACTAAAGTTTTGCCACCCTAGCCAACTGCCTAGTTCGCCTATATGGATTTGCTGGCCCTGGGTAGGGACAACTAACTTTTCCAAATGCTTTATTGCTTAGAAGCATCCTTTCTTTATTGGTTTTGCAAAAACACATTAAAAACTGCCGCTTTTTTCAAAGACTGCAGCACAGACAAAGCTTTCAGGAGCCTTCATACCGAAGAAGATGCTTTAATGAGCACAAATTTGAATGTTGTGAAAGATCTTGAAAGAGCTTCTGTATGTTGACGCAACCCCAGACTGTCGACAGGCAGTGCGTAGTGTGTGGGGCATGCAATGTGACAATATAATATAGTTATCACAATAAACTGATGTATATTACCATACAATTTAGGGCCTTAGAAGAGGTTGCGGTGTTGGTTTCTGGAAGAGTCTAACCATGCATTTACCAATCTTCGAAAAAAACCCAAAATATCTTGATACACCATTAAACAGTCCAGATACTGCAGTGCTGTTTTTCTGTCCATTGCTAACTGTGCACGTGCACAATTTGTAGCCACTAGTGTCCGAGCGAGTTCTCAATGAGGGCGATAAACAAACAGACAAATAAAATCTGCACAGTATTCTTCACTTCCTTTGCTCTTTGTCTGTCTCTTGTCCAGCACATTGTGGCCATTGTTGCAGCAGGCCTGTGGCCTTCACTCACCACTGTACTTTGAAACCATACACACACTGGCCGAGTGGAGAGCAGGCCTTGGCTTTGATAAGAGAGGCTATTTTAAGCAGTTTGTTCTCTCTCTCTCTCTCTCTCTGTCTCTTTCTCTCTCTCTCACTCTGTCTCAACCACCCCCCACCCTCCCTTTAGCCAAATCTGTGTAGATCCTGGTGCCCACGTTCTTTCCAGTCGGACGTTTGTTAGGTCGGCTTCCCTTCAGATAATGACACGTTTCCCTCGAGACGGTCCTCCGTCTGGTACAACACACAGCAGAGCACAGGGGCTTCTCTGGACAGCATTCCACTGCATAGGGCGCGCGCACACACACACACCACACACACACAAACACACACACACACACAACCAACCACACGCACACACCAACCGACACAAACTATATTATATACTAGGGCTGTTACGTATTGACCTAAATGTGAATATTTTCCATTCTTCTGTGAAAACCATTATATTCCTATAAGAGAGTAGAAAAAAACTCACCTCCCCAAATCTTTTTACACTTTGAGTTCCTTCAAATTGACTTTAAAAAGTGCTTGTGTTAACTGTGCAATTAGACCAACAAAGTAAATTATCATGTAGATATCTGATATTTGTAAGATTAAGATATCAGGACTAGATTCCCCTGGATTTTCATTACATCTCTTTATTAGAAATACCTACCTTGTACTGTCTGTGTGTACCTTTCTGCTACACTATATATATCCTTCTACACTGTAGCCCATCTGTTGTTGCGCAAATGGCCAGCTGGCCCCTACCCCATTTATTATTGGTCGGTTTCCGACCACAAGACCGCTGTTGACCAGGTATTATTTTTATGATCCGTTTCAGCACACCAGTGAAAACATAATCTTTATGAGTGTATCGGGCTTGGAAATGTTTCTGGGGTGACTGCACCGTATGTATGGTGCCGATGAGCCACTTGATTTAGTACTGCCTTGTATCTACTCTTATTTTTATACTTTATCAGATCCATTTACCATATACGTACACATTGTAGTTCACACACTGTGGTCCATCTGTTTCTCTGCATCATTTGTTAGCCCCCTTTACTTTGTTCATGACTGGTCAGGACCCCAATGGGACCACCAGTGTGCAGGTATTAATTTGGGTGGTGGATCATTCGTAGCAAAGCAGTGACACTGATATGTGTGTGTGTGTGTGTGTGTGTGTGTGTGTGTGTGTGTGTGTGTGTGTGTGTGTGTGTGTGTGTGTGTGTGTGTTATCGTGTGGGAAATGCCACAGTAAGGCTGTTGACCTAGTTGTTTTGTGGCGCTTAATGAAGCACATTCTCCTGTGTGAGCTGGAAATGGAGAGCTTATCTGCTTATTACACTGTGGGTCCGGGCTCTGTGGTGTTGAAACACATCTGATGCTCAAAAACATGTCGGTCAACCATCACATTGTTTCTTTAGTCATGCATTTTCTTTGTGTAGTCTTGTTTTGGAATTCTAAATTAGGCTGTACAATATACAGTACTGTGCACCCCTTATTTCGTTATATTTTGCTTCCAAAGATCCAGACTTTCTTGTACTTTAATGTAGTCTTAAGGAACAGTTCTCCAGGCTTTCTGAAGGACTTTCAAAGACTCTCATTTTCAGTCCAGTCCCTGAACCTGACCAGTTTCAGAGGAATGTTTTTTGTTTGTTAAGACACACAGTGACCTACGTCTTTAGGCAGTTTGCCGTCAATAACATTTGTTCTTTCGTTTAACCTACTCTAGGCCAAAGATAAGACAGTTTGACAACCAGAAAATAGTATTTTTGCAACAACAAGGTGATTCTTGTACCTTGTATCTCTAGGCACTTATTGGGATCATATTTCTCATGAAAATGTTACAAAATGGTTTTTTTTCCATTTTGTCGTCACTTAAGATTTGATATATAAATACAGCTTCAGGGACGTGCGGTCGTGAGCTGGTCAGGCTTAATGAATAATGCAAGCGTGACATAGGCCTTGGGCCATTTTCCACAGAGCTGTATGGGTTTTTGGGTGTTTTTAAAGGCCATCCTGCTCCAATAGAGAACATCTGCCAGTGCTTTAGGCAGTGCGAGCTGTAACCGTGTGTGTGTGTGTGTGAGAACAGTACTGCACTCTGTTAGCCAGCATATTAACTCATCAGTGGAACTCAAGTGGCCTGTTTTCCTGCTGGCCTGGGTTGTGTTTATTGCAAAAATGTGATTACTGTGTGTGTGTGTGTGTGTGTGTGTGTGTGTGTGTGTGTGTGTGTGTGTGTGTGTGTTAGCCTAATAAAGCGGTGGGTGATTTTCCTTAGGATGGTGATGTAACTTCTGAACTGTGTAGGTGTGTACACAACCATTTGGAATCGTTTATGTTTTAGTTCTTTGTTATATTTCATAATAAACATTTAAAAATGAAAAACAATGAGGAATTTTAGGGATGCCTGAGTGGCGCAACCGTCTAAGTTCGATCCCTGGTGGTGCTGCTCTCATCTGTGGCTGGGAGTTTCAGCTGCCATGTTGCCATCCTGGAGGGGCATCCTACCCACCCAGAGGGAGCGAAGCCGGTTGGGAGGGTGGGATGGGCTCTCCCTCCCCCATCACTCTCTAACAAACCTCAAACTTAATTACTATAGCATGAAGCCATTAACAGAATGGGAAGGGAACAAACAGCCAGAGACACAAGTGTTGCTTTTTACCTTTTATCGAAAGTGCTGAGTACATTACAATCCCTCATACACACACACACACACATACACACACACACACAGTCTTCCGTACAGTCGTTGGATGTCTGGCTTTCCTCTTCGTCAGCTGTAGATAAGTGAGTCTGACTCAGTCTATAATCTGATGTGGATAGTGCAAAAATATATACAAAAACATTTGTATATATGGATATGTGCATATGTGCTGAATCTGATGAATTGTGGGGAAAAAGCTCTCACCCAGTCTGGCTGATCGAGCTTTGATTTCTTTGATAGCGTCTTCCAAATGGGAGTAGAGTGAAGAGTTCCGTGTAATGGGTGTACAATGTACAATGTGTACAATGCAGGAGGCCTTTCTGATGCAGCGCTTATGGAAGATGACCTGCAGTGAGGGCGGATACGCCCTGATGAGGAATCATAAGTATAGTGAATCTTATCCAAGTAGTACCAGTCTCTGATGAGGGCGATGCAAAACTAGGAGCTCAGGCCCTCGAGCCTGTTGGTTGTGCTGAGTTCTGGCAGTGGATGAAGTTACTATTTCCGTGATGGTCCTCCTTGTGTTCCGATGAGCCTGTAGGTCCAAAAACCCCTTAGCCCTAAACTCGCCTCTCTGTAGCTTCCCTTCACATCTACTTGACTCATAAAAGCTGTATGCAAACAAGGGGCTACAATCGTGGATTCTGTATCAACATGTGGTGCATAAGCAGCAGTGCTCCTGCTGGACATATTTTGAACTGCAGAAATGAAAAATTGCATTTAATTAAAAAACAAATATTATTTGGTGATTTTGAGAATGAGTATTCGAGTACTCCAGCTCTACTGTACATGATTTTAGAATAATCTGCAGCTTTATTCACCGTTCTGGACACATATACAATAAGCACAGTAATCATATTTGAGTTATTTTATGAAATAAAACATATTTCCCAGACAATATTTTATAGTATACATTGATATGAATATGTATTTCTCTACATAATTCTGTAATGTGTGTGTGTGTAGTCTTCCCAGCAGATTGCCCCGTGCGCAGAGGCTCCAGCAGCACCAGCACTGAGGATGAGGATGGTAATATGAAGTCCAGTCCGCTGGTGAGGAGGCGCAGGCCGAGAAGAAGCACAGCTGGCTGTGAGCCAGAGGAGCAGCAGGAGGTTCAGAGGGAGAAGGAGGAGGTGCACAACACAACATTACTTCTTACAGACAGTGGTCCATGCCTGCGTTGTGTTCCTTTCAGAGTCATTATATTTGAACACCATAAAGAAATTGCACAGCGGACAAAGATGAGAATATATAACTGGTTATTGGTTGGGTTACACCGGGGTTACGAGTGTGTATGAGTTACCATGGCAACACAAGAGCCGAAAGCACAGTAGATAATCATAAACATATCCATAATAATCTGTAAAACTGCAGGAAAGACATTGGAAACAACCTTCTGAACCCGTTTATTATCAGATTCCCTCTAAATAAGCAACAGTAAGAGACCGTATCATTTTTTTGTGGGAGTGTTTTTTGTGGGCATTTTTTGCAATTTGTGGGAGTGTGTCTGTGTAAAATGTGCATGTCACTATTGTTTTATACACTATTGACCACACTTGAT
>JBBPCZ010000089.1:10307486-10320520 GCA_037974445.1 Brycinus macrolepidotus
TTTTGTGTGTGTGTTTTTGTTTGTGTGTGTGTGTGTGCCGTGTGTGTGTGTGTGTGTGTGTGTGTGTGTGTGTGTGTGCAGTGTGTGTGTGTGTGTGTGTGTGTGTGTGTGTGTGTCTGTGTGTTCCGCACAAAGTGTTATTGATGATAGTTCACTGTGTTCTGCTGCTGCACAGTTTGTGTCACTCTAGAGGCCTCAGTGGTCAGTTCTGGCCACAGGATACCATTGGCTGGACATGCACACACGCACGCACACACACACACACACACACACACAAAAACATATCAGTGTCACTGCTGTGCTGAGAATGATCCACCACCCAAATAATACCTGCTCACTGGTGGTCTTGGTCCTGTGGGGGTCTTAACCATTGATGAATGGGGTAAAGGGGGGCTAACAAATGATGCAGAGAAACAAATGGACTACAGTCTGTAATCGTAAACCACTAAGTGCACCTACATGGTAGGTAGTGCTGCTAAAATGGACAGTGAGTGTAGCTACAGGGTGGGTGTACAGCCGAAGTGGCTCGTCAGTGTACTGTAGAGTATACACTTACAGTATAAACAGATTACAGCATAAAACACCAAACACATCTCTCACACTCACACAAACATATCAATGCACTTATCGTCTTGCGTGCACACACACCCACACTGGCGGCGGTGCACTTCTGAAGTCTGCACAGGTGTGTAAGGTATATGAGAAAGCCTCTGGGCTATGCTCCACTCTCCAGTTTTTCCGGAATTTTTCTACGCCCTCGGGTTCTAATAAAGCTGATCCCCTCCCCGAGACACTTGCGGCTCTCTGGAAGCAGCGATGAGGGTGGTGGAGCTGATGAAGATTGCACCTTTTGATCTGAGCGCTAGCTACGTTCCTGGCTTTTATTGTATTAATGCAAGGGCTCAATTAGCGTGGGGCTCGCATTCCTTCCGTTCAACGCACACTCGCAGACGCACGTGTGTTCGGACATGCTCGGAATTCTTCCTCTGAGCAGCCTGGGTGTGCAGCGTAGGTGTGTGTGTGTGTGTACCCAGAGTCGTTTGTAATGTTGTGAGTTATTGTAGTCCTCATACCGCACAGCAACCCAAAGTGCCACTGAGATTTTAACTAACAAGAGACCTTGACCTTTAGGCGTGGGATAATAGACCAGAAGTCCCATATTAAGGGCTTTTGGTTCCAAGCTACTTTTCTCTATGGGAAAAATACCTTTTTCTAAAATTGGCCTGTGGTAAACAAAAATGATCCACACCTCAAATTTTTTGTCCTTTGTTCCTTCCCCCTCAAATATCACTGGATCTTCTGAATTACAAGATGAGTTCTGTGCGTAGCAGTGTTAGCTTCCGTGTAGCAAGACTGATATTTTGTCCTGCTAGAGATTTATTGAAGATAGTACTTACTTTTCTCCTTGAGCATGGCATTGACTATAGGATGACAACACCACCAAAGATGTCAACCTGATATATACTAGTAAGCTGTAAAAATGAGATCTCATATAGATTTCTGATTTAATCTATCCAAACACTTTACTAACTCATCCTCACTCTTTTCGTGTGCTCATGATGCCAAGAGACTCAATACTCGACTGCAACCTCAGAGACTCTAGACCCAAGTTGGAATCACACCCTCAGAGACTAGTACTCGCACCCCAGAGACTTGAGATTTGACTTGGATTCGAGACTCGACTCAGACACGCAACCCAGGGACACAAGACTCGACTTCGACTCACACCCCAGGGACTCGAGTCGAGGCTCGACTCGGACACACACCGGACCCAGGGGTTGAACATAGGCAGAAGTCTGGCTTGCAAAGTAAGTTAGTAAGTGTACGACTGGACCACAGCTGTTCACTTTTCTTCTCTCTTCTAGTCCCTCTAGTCCCATTCAGGGCTGTGTGCCTGCTGCTAGGTTGAGTGTGTGACCCATTTCGACGTGTGTGGTCAGAGATGAAAGGATAAAAAGACTGAAATGAAGGAGGGAAGGATGGGAGGACGAGAAAGAAAAGGTCTGATTGTGAGAGAGAGGAGGAGTGGATTGGAAGTGAGGCAAACAGAAAGGTGCTTGTGTGTGGTGTGTGTGTTCCAGCTCCGTGCTGTTTCTCTCTGTCTATTTGCAGACTCTGTTAACTATTACCGAGAGATGTGTACTTTGGCTGCTGCCCAAAACTGTTACACACACAGGCGGGCGGATATCAAAAGAGAACTTGCACTTGTGGCTGGAGTTCCTCCAAAAAACTCTGCCTCCGTCTGTCTGTCTGTCCTCGCACACTCATTGCCCTCCTTTTATGACTTATTTGTCCACTCTGTTTGTTTTTAACATATTCCCTCGTACATGCTCTCAGCTTTTCTCTTTTCTCACACTTCTCTCACTTTTGCATGTTTAGCTGCTGTAGTTTAGGACTGGAGCTATGAGGCCAATGGAGCTAACAAGTAGTGGAAGTAATTAGGAGCGTTGAGTTGTTAAGTAATGTGCTTATGTGGTTTCTGACACGCTCAACAGTGGTCATAAATACGCTCACACCGTAGTTGAGAACGCACATACACACTCCCTGCTAGCTTACCTGGCCTGTTGCCGCGCCCCGGCCTCCTTAAGCCTCTCTGCGTTTCTGAAAGGCCGCCTGATCAAAGGCGGCGGGAGCTGCCATCACCACGTCTGTTGACTCGCCCCGATATTTTGTGCCGTTACCCGGCCGAAACGGTTACTCATTAATTTCTCCCTTTCCCGCCTTTTATCTCCTGCGCTGTTCTGGCCTGGGCCGTGTTTGCTCTTGCTGTGTGTTTGCCATGTGGTGCCGCCGGGTCTGAATAGCACGCTGCCCACTTCTGGGCACTGCCTGCTGCTGGGCTTCCATTGTGCAGCGTGCGTGGAAGTGGGCTTCGAGAACAAGAGCCTTTACATGTGCGTGGGAGTGAGGGAATGGCCTACCTGCTAAACGTAAAGGGATTGTTCAGCAAAAGGTCACATTTACAGTTTTTCCTCTCGTACAGATTCTAGTCAGCCAACATGTTTGATGTCTGAAGTTTGCAAAAAAAAAAATGGAAGCTTATTTATGGCAATTATATGTATATGTTTAAGCCCCCTCAGTCAAATGATATGTTTTGCTGGTTTTCCAAGTGAGCGCACAACTTCTACGGAGAACACACTCCTGCATATTGTAATGCACAATTACTGTCTGTTTGCTTAATTTGACTCCAGTTCAAGGGTAGATTACAAAGTTTCTGGAAAGGATTCAATCACACCAAGGCCCTTACTGGAATGACTCAACACAACAATTCTGAGTAAAAAAATTCTGTTTTTCTCCCCAATTTAGTCATGTTCAATTTCACCCCCAACATTGCTTATTTTGGAAGGCAAATGTTTTGCTTCAGTAACTTTTCATTGCTGGAGGCCGGTTAACTTTGACTGGACCATTAGCTGCACGCTCTGCATGTAATAAAATGTAAAAAAAAATAAAAATAAAAACCTGATTATATGGTTGATACCTGTCCAAACTATCACCATGCATGCAAAAGTAAAAGTGATCCACATGCAAAATGTATCTGCAATACAGGATGAAGATGACCCCACGTGAAACCTGTTCATGCAATAAAATTCAAAAGTCATTTTTCTGAATGTTTATTCAGTAATTTATGCATTTTCCCATTTACTATGTATTCTAGTGTCTCTATTCCTGTTTATTTTTTCATTAGTCAGGTAATTTTCTATTTGGGTGACCACTGTATTGGTTTTTTCCCCTTGCCCCCCTCCACAGTGCGGATATCGCATATCAGTCACTTCTCCTGTTTTAAAGAAGCCCTAGAGGAAAGCCCTTCCTGAACCCTGCATCCAGCTTTCTCACTGGCCCCATCCGAAACCTCCTGTTCACCATCTAGGCCCATTATTGGTCAGACAGGCTTATCTTCTCCTCGTTGGTATCAATGTCCTGTTGATTTTTTTCATTGTCACCTTTCATGCAAGGTGAATACAACTGCCTTGAATAACACAAGAGACAATAGTGGAGCTTGTGTCTTTTGATCAATGACCTTAATAAATGATTCACTATGAGTGTTTAGATGGAAATCAGAGTTCTCCCTTCGACTGGAGTGGAGGTGGAAGCTGCTTTTTTTTTTTTTTTTTGGAACTGGGCTGATATCAGTTTTGTTTTGTCTTGTGGTTTAAGTTGGAAATAGACTATGAAAAATGTTAGGCTTCCTAAAGGACCTTTCAGTTCTTTTTAAAAACGTTGAAAGTGGTTCTTCTATGGCAGTGGTTCTTCCCCTTGTTCTCTTTAACCCTTAGAACTCAACAAATAAAAACGGTGTAAAACACTCTAAAACCGGTCTTTTCTACATGCTCGCTGTTTGTTGCTCTTTTGCTTGGCGCGCTGCCGCTCAACCGCTCTCCGGACCCCCTCCCTCTGCAGGTTTTCCCTACCCACTTGTGGGCCGAGACTATCCTGAAAGATCTCCTGGGTTCAAAGATCTTGTGTTTTTTTTTGTTTGTTTCTAAACCCTAAAATAAAAGAAATTTGGGCGTTTTAGTTCTTTATGGACATTTGCATGTGACACCATTTTTAAAACCCCAGTAGCGGTTATTATTATTACATGTTTTTTAACTTTAGTTCTACAAGACATAGTAACACCAGTCGAAGCTCAGCATGATGTCTGACACCACATAAAGAGTTGTTTGGCCGCATGATGACAATTTACTATTTGTTGCGGATCCGTCCTGCTCGTGTTCTGAGGGTTAAACACCCACACGTGCCATGATGCTTATGTAAGACCTTAACAAACATGTTTATAACGCAGTGGCGTACCACACCAGATGTACTGAATAATGCTGAATGAGTAAATAATGTGAGGGATGCTTGTAAAGCCTGTATTATAGGCGCGGTTCACTCAGGAGTGCTGGTCAGAGCACTGGGATGAGAACGAGGAGTGATCTAATCACAAAGAAGGCAGTAGTTAATATGAGGGCGCCTAAATATGTGTGGAACGGTCTGTAAGATGAGTAGCAAATAACCAAACTGAAAGTGAAACCAACTTGAGGATGCAGTTAAGAAGGATCATACTTGCCTTAACAACAGTTTGCAGAAGAAATGAACACGACAGCCAGTGATAAACTAATGAATTACCTCCATAGTCCTTAGTTTCTAAAGTGCCGAACGGGTCTGAACATGCAGAAGGGTTCGGAACATCATGCCTCCCTCTGGACCACAGCCTTTTATACAAACAACAATGTACGGAGAATAAAACACCAGACTGTTACGCTGTCAGAAAAGTGACTTGTCAGAAATGAATGCTGTTCCTTTACGAGTTATAAACTTCTATTACTTGTTAGCTCTAGTAGCCTTGAAGCTCTGGTGCAGAACATCAGTAGCAAACTTTGCACAGCCTCACTCTGTCTTTGCTGATCTAATTTGCCAAACTACTGCTTTGAAAACTTTTTTTGCAGTGTCTTCCCTAGTGGAATTCTAGGAAAGAAGCGCATATATCACTTGTTTAGCTCAGGCCATTTGTAACAAGTCATGTGCAGTAGCTCCTGCTGGTGTGGTTTGTAGACCATCCGGCCCAACTCTTCTGTGTTTCTTTGTGCCTTCACTGAAATCTGAGTTTGGGTGGTTAGAGGAGGTCTATAATATGGATGAGGGAGTCCATGACGGCAACATTAGAAACTCTGAGGAACGGAAGCCTGGAGCAGTCTTTGTTGCTGAGCTGTGGTCCCATGTAAAAGTTGAGTCATTAGCCTGATTGTCCCTGGCGGGGGACACCGAGAGTGGGTGTTCTCATTTGCCCTCATTTGCCCTCGGAAGGTTTGAAGCTGTGGTTGGCTTACACGCCCATCCCTGCGCACACACACAAACCTGAGACAAGGTGAAGCAGAGGGGTGTGGGGACCGCCTTCAGAAACCTCTTACAGGCTCGCTAAAAGGAGGCGACCCACAGCCTTTGTTTTGCCTCCATAATAATTTCCTTTCGGGGCACGTCCTCTGGCTTTCAGGCCAGAGAAAGTGGAGCCTCTCTGGTGGGCTACTATTACACCGAGCATCTGATAGAGGCCGAGAGAGAGAAAAGGACAGAATTCTCTGCATGTAACACGATAGGAGGCTCACATTAGATCTTCAAAGGTGCAGGCAGCCAGTCGGGCTAGCATGTTTACCTAGCATGTGGCCCTGCCAGGGCACATCTGCATGCTAGGACTGGTCATGCACCCTGTTTGTGTCAAGGACTGGAAAACAAAAGTTTAATTCCAACCTTTCAAAAGAAGAAGGTGGACCAATATTTTGACTTCATGCTTGGTTTTTCCCTTCAGTGAGTGAAATGTCCTGATTTTCCTGTGTAGTTCCAGTGTCAGACAAAAGCAAATGAAAGCATTGGCACCTGGGATTCCCTAATTGTCTAAGCGTTTACACTGTCATTAAGGCTGAAAGTTTGATCCCAAGTGATGCCACAGCCATACGTCCAATAGAGTGTATTTGATCTCACTCTCTCTGGATAGGCGGAGTGGCCCACCCACACTGCTCCATTGCGCAGTACTATGCTAACCCATGTGACTGTCTGTTAGCTGAAAGAATATATATTTTGGAAGGAGAAATAATTTTAAATCTAGTCTATATCTAACACTCCACGTTTTGAGCTTGTTGTGAGAATATTTTAAGATTATTCCACTTGTTTCTATATATATATATATATATTTTTAACATTTTAAGTCGATTTATATTGCATTGTTTCTCAAAACAAGCAAAGTGATCTTTCTGGGGAATGAGACAATTATATAAGATTAATGTCTATAAATAAATTGGCTAACCTCATATCATTATCATAATGGGGAATATTAGGTAACACTGTACTTGCTACACAACATTGACACAGACATCTCATAGCAGATGTCATACGCTGTCAGGACAGATGTCCTTTAATATAAATGTGTCATGTTACCGTTATTGCCCATTATGTCCATTAACATAACTGTGATGTTAGCTTTGCTGGTAACTATCAAAACAGATACTTTAATGTTGCCATGACTTTAAATTAAACTAATTATGTGACATAGACATGTTATGACATCAAACATGGTCTTTAATAATAATTACCAGTAATGGTAACATATAATTGAACCTAATCTGTTATGATAAATAGGTTATATATGGCATATGGCATGTCATCTGTCCGTGACTCATTTATGGCATGGTTATGTAAAAGTTATATAGCGGGGTTCAGTACAGTATTTCCAAATGTTAAATATAAATATTTTTTGCCGTGATATCTTGGCAAGTGGATCGCCCTTCTAGCTTCGTAGCATGGTGTGATGGGGGGACATAAGTAACGGGTAGGAATTGAGTGCCATAGGATAATTGGTCTATCTGAAGTTTTTAAAACCAAATCCATGTTTTCCTTCTATATGCATGAGAGACAGAGGGGTCAGCGGGGGGCGACTGATGGATTGAATGTGATTTGGCGGTGGCGTGGGTAAGGTAAAAGGTTAATTTGACCTTGGTTATTCCCCCTCTTCCACCACTTCAGAAGCTTCTTGGCACAAATCGTAAACCAGTCAACTTAACCTAAGTTAACCGCTATCCTCCGTCCCTCCTCCCCCTCCTTCCATCAGAACGGTTGAGGGCTTGCAAGCCGACGGTTCAGAGTTCAACCGTCTTTGAAGAATCATTGACACGGTTAGGGAGTACACGGCTGCTCTCAGTTATTAAAGCTTTTTAAAAGCGCTCCTCAGGGTGAGCGGCGGGCAGGAGCCACGGCGAGAGGCTGGGGCTTTCGGAAAAACAAACAAAAGGGAGAACGGGGAGGCGGGCACGCCCCGTTTGGCACGGCTAAGGTTACAGGAGCTTCCCTCTGAATGGCAGCACAGGGAACTGGAGACGTTCGGCAAAGATAGCGTTTTAAATGGCCTCGGTTTCCACTTGAGGTTGATCCGACGGCATATTGTTTTGCATGTTTTTTTGTGTGTGTGAGTGTGTGATATCCACATGAGTGAAAAAGAGAAGAGCGAGAACATTTGATTCTGGAGTTGTGCAAGACGGGATCACTGTCACTGTTTGGCAAGTGTTTGCTACTTTTTGATAATGATCTGCTCCGTCCTTTTTTTTTTTTTTTTTTTTTTTTGACACCTGCAAACAGGAGCCGGTACAGCAAGTTAAATAACACCCTTTAAAACTCATTGCCTGCAGCGTGGCCCACGTTCCGAACACATGTCGTCTGGGTTTAGTACCAGTCCTGTCAGCTCTTCTGCTGTTATTAATGTCACATGAAGTGTGGCATAAATTGTGACACCCAGTGTGAACTCGGAATAGGGTCAGATGTGTTTTGTAACAACACTTTGTCTACTTTTTTTTTTTATTCGTTTACCACCTATGTTTTATAACCGCCATTGCCTCTGAGTGGCTGCGGGAACTGGGACCCGGTCCAGGCGCTGAAACTTGTCTTCCACTCTTTGATGTGCATCAGAGCCTGCACAGCATTCAGAACAACGCACAATGCACTGCTCTTATTTCCATAGACGTCCCACACACAGGCTTTATCAGTTATATGTCCATGAGCGGGGATCATATAGGAAACTTTTGAACTGTATTGTTCTTTGTTTAGCCCTGATCTAGGTCGCCAATTTAATGGAAATAAAAGGAGAACGATTCCCCCCCCCCCCCCAGTGGAAATACATGCACTTCGACCTGCAAATGAACAAACAGTGCCGCCAGGTGCCAAAAAAGAACTGTGTGTCAATATGTGTGTGGATGTGAGCACTTTTACATCCTGCTAGCTCATTTGTAATACATTTTTAACTTTTTGTGGTCGCTCAGTTGACTCAGTGTTCCTCTTTTGCTTTAATGACTGTGCGACTCAAACCTCACAAGTTTGTACAGAAGCCTCTGAGGAGCAGTTCAGATCCACCTGAGAGTCGCGCGCTTTAGCGAAAGGGAGGAAACTAAAAAACCTGACTTAATAATAAAATAATGACCTCAAAACAGTTTGAAATCTTGACATTTTTCTTCATCTTTTTAACTGATCGTAAGCCTTCCTGCAGTAACAGCTTTTGTTATTAATAATGACACTCTTTCTCGAAATATGGACAAATCCCAAGACACACCCACCTGTCTTCAGTGAACGTCGCTTTCATTGCTGCTTTTTGGTGCAGAACAGTTAGCGCTGATAGTAGAGCTGAGAAAACAGGTTAGGCCCTTAAAACGACTACACCCAGCTTAAGTGCAGTTTTGACAAAAGTAAATATATCACGCTTCATGGGCCATTACACGTTACAGTAACTTATTTATAGGTGCTTATTCGTTTTGTGGTGCGCTTACTGCTTTAGTGGCTTTTTTTTTCAGACAGCACACAGACACATTTCAAACGGGATTATACGAGCTCACATTTCACTCCGTTGCACTTACAGTGTGGAGCAATAACAAACATCAAGGCCAAGCTGAGGTCAGCTCGCCGTTTGATGTCGGTGTAGCCAAGAGATATGTAAAGCAGTGTCCTCCGTGCATGTGTGTGTGTGTGTATGTGTGTTTCCTGCCATATTCAAACGCAGTCACTGTAGCCTGATCGCTGATCGCTTCACTCACACTTGAGATCAGCTCACGTTCCTACTCGCTTACTGTACTTTTACATCTCTTATCTGATATAGTCATGGCAATGCAGCGTAAACAAACAAAACATTTTTACGCTTCAAACCTTCCAGTCTCTCTCTCTCTCTCTCTCTCTCTCTCTGTCTCTCTTTCTCTCTCTGTCTCTGTGTGTCTTTCTCTCTCTCTCTCTCTCTCTCTCACTCTCTTTCTGTCTCTCTCTTGCTCTGTCTCTCTCTCTCACTCACTCTCTCTTTCTGTGTCTTTCTCTCGCTCTGTCTCTCTCTGTTCTCTCTCTTTCTCTCTCTCTCGCTCTCTCGCTCTGTCTCTCGCTCACTCTCTGTCTCTCTCTCTGTCTCTCTCTCTCTCTCTCTCTGTCTCTCTCTCTCTCTCTCCTGGAGAGAACCCTGTCCAAGCCTGTCATAGAGAAGTGTATGGCATTGGAATAAG
Organism: Brycinus macrolepidotus; assembly: GCA_037974445.1. Lineage (NCBI taxonomy): Eukaryota > Metazoa > Chordata > Actinopteri > Characiformes > Alestidae > Brycinus > Brycinus macrolepidotus. Next base: position 10,317,485 of record JBBPCZ010000089.1, read on the forward strand.
CCATGCATTGAATCGGCCTGATTATTTGAATAAACTTGATTACTCCGTTTAAAAATCAGTTCTACCTTCTCAGTGAATCAGCAGTGATTGTTGGGCAGTTTGCATTATGATAATGCACATGTTAATTCTCCTGCCGGCCCGACAAACCAGTTTATGTGCACCTTTTGTCACATGGTTTGTTAATATCAGTGATATTTCTAAGTAAAATATAAATGTATTCAAATAAAACGACTGAACGAACATAAATATGAATCAAATCATTCTTTGAAAATGGTAGTAAAATAATTATACAAAAATAAAACTTTACAGTAATTAGTATGATGTACTGAACTGTGTGTGTTTGTTGTAGGGTGGAGTTTTAGTGTCATTTTTGTAATTATGGAGCGGCACCACACTGTTTCAATTAATGTCGCATAGGCCTAATTATCTAGTAAATACACGTTCTTGTCCCATTTTGAATCGTTAACCTTAGCCTATACATGATTTTACTTGTCTGTCTGTTTATCAGCTTTATTGTCTTTTTTGTGTGTTTCAGCCTATGGACGTGACACAGTCGTTTACACGCCACATATCAGCAATCTGATTGGCTGTCGCACAGCTCACTTGCACAAGAAAACATAAAAAAACATGAACAAATGACAAAAGGGTAATGTGTACATCATGACTTATATATCACATCACGGTATATATGTATATACATATTACATATTACATGTATATGTGTATTATATGTATTATATATGTTTATAGCATATTCAATTTTTGTTCATATCGTACACATATTCCATTTAAACCTCAATATCTTAAAATCAAGTAAATAGGAATTGTGCACTAAAACTAAAAGCAGAACTTTTCCACAGGTCCCTTGGGGGTGTACTTACTTTCACTTAGAAAATCAACTAAACAGTTTCATGAGTGTTTGCATGTGCTCGAGTTTGTAGTTCACTCAAAGTGAGGTTATAATTTATAAATCATGTTATATTTAGTAATCGTGTTACATAATGAATTATATTCACCTGACATGATTAGCATAAAAACATAAAAGGACATGGTTTGTTGATTGTCCAAGTGAAAATAACTACACTCCCAAGAGATGGGTGGAAATGTTCTACTTTTAGTTTTCGTGCACAGTTTCTGTTTACTTGATTTTACGATATTGGGCGTGAAATGTGATGTTTATGTGATGTTTATGTTTATGTTTATGTTTATGTTTATGATCTGAATAAAAATCTAAAATGCTACGAGAAGATGTAATACTTATAATATGTAATTATTTTCACGTGAGCGTTTGCATGTGTTAAAGTTTGTAGTCGACTCAAAGTGAGGTTAACAAGGCAGAATATTTAAATCAATCCTGTTACATAATGAATTATATTTCTTTGATATAATTAGCATAAAAACATAAAATGAGAGTTGTTACTGCGGCGATAACTGCGAGTTGGTCAGCACTTTGACACTGCATGTGCTATGGAATATCCAAAGGATCCTTTTGGAGTTGATTATGATAGATGTGCACATAGCTTCGTAAGAGCTGGGAACCACGAAAGAATGGAAGTGATGTAGGGCTTGAACGTGTGTGTGTGTGTGTGTGTGTGTGTGTGTGTGTGTGTTGGGGGTTGTGTAATAAGGGGCGCCATTGGGGACGTATCGTGTGACCTATCGTCCGATGTCATTCACAGCTGAGCTCGATGAGGATGCACGCACATGCATAGAGAGGCCTCTACATCCATGTCCAGCCTCTCTTACCCTCCCTCACTCACACAGAACCATATCTGACTTGCATGGCCAGTTAAAGGAATACATTGGCAAAATGTACATAATTCATGCTTTCTGACACTGTTATCAATATTCAAAGGATAGTACATTGCTAAAACCAGTAGCAACCAGCTTGGAGGCCTTTTGTGTATATTTTGTGTATTTGTTAAGATAAGATCAAGTCTCAGGATTAAGAGTTAAAATGTGTCAGTTTGATTGCTTGCCAAACTTGTTCCTGTAGGGTCATGAGTCTGTGCTCCAGAATTTGTGCTGTAATGGGCCATTCATTCTATAGGAGCCAAATGAGTGGATCGCCTGCCAAACTCCTCCCCTGCAAATGTGTGGGTGGGTGAGTGTGTTTTGTGTGTGTGTGTGTGTGTTTGTATGTGTGTGTGTGTGTGTGTGTGTGTGTATTAGTGTGTTTCTGAGTGTGTGTGTGAGAAAGAGTGTTTGTGTGAGTGTATGTGTGTCTGAATGTGTGTCTGAGTGTGTACAGTGTGTGTTTTTATTTGTGTGTGTGTGTGTGTGTGTGTGTGTGTGTGTGTGTGTGTGTGTGTGGAGACATCCCGCTTGACGTGCTAGTCATTTTCTAAAGCGTTTCCGTGGACTACAGTGTGCCTCCGCCTGACAAGCGTGTACCACAGGCCTGCAGGTGTGGAGGGCCTAGAGTCATTATGTTTAGTGTCTGTTAATTTGAATGAGATTTGATCAGTGATCGGAGCACCTGAAGCACATGCGTTGGGCAGCACCATATTTGCTTCATGGGGACTTTCCTCCGGCACCAAAATGTCACGCTTGACATTTGAGTCATACGTTTTATGTGGCTCACCGTGTTTGAAATGCAGAGAAATGGCATCATTAAATATTCTGTCCACCTACAATGTATGTAAGTGTACTCATAAAAAGAATTATTTGATTCAAAGTATCACGTGACTTTCTTAGGATGATGTCTGATGTTTATTAGGACATGTTTTGCAGGACACACCTGTTTTCTAAATAATCTTTGGCTATCTTTATTATAAACCATATTCCACCACAACAGTGGATTATGTTTTATTCTACATTATCTCTCTTGTATATTATCATATTTTATTAAAAATCAGTTTGACAATTTGTTTCCTAACACAATGTACTAAATCCTCTTTTAAGTATGACGCATACACTACATGGACAAAAGTATTGGGATGCCTGACCATTACAGCAGCAGGGACTTCAATGACATTGCATTCAAATACATAGACTTTAATATGGAGTTGGTCCCCCTTTGCAGCTATAACAGCT
>JBBPCZ010000089.1:10330138-10350582 GCA_037974445.1 Brycinus macrolepidotus
GTGTGTGTGTGTGTGTGTGTGTGTGTGTGTGTGTGTGTGTGTGCATGAGAGAGAGAGAGAGAGAGAGAGAGAGAGAATGTTTCTTCAGATTGTGTGTGTGTGTGTACAGTGAGTTTACACTGTTCTACTTTCTCACAGGGACAGTGACAGGTCACTGGTGCAGTAATGCATGTCCGCGGTCTGCCCCAGTCTTGTCTGACCAGCTGTGTGTGTGTGTGTGTGTGTGTGTGTGTTTGTGTACAGTATGCCCTCCAGAACACTGCCCCCTCTGCTGGGTAGTGTGTGTAACGCAGTGTCTTCCGCTAAAGTCTTCTGAAATGATTCAGTAACAGTCATATCTTCAGCTCAGATCAGTGAACAGTCGTTCTGCATGCAGGTGTGACTGATCTGAAATCAGATTTGCAACTAATGTAACTAAGGATGATAAGGGTTGCGCAGAAATGTAATAACTCAGTACTTTGCAGATGTTCATGATATGCATATTATGATGTTTGTTGTGCCACATTTCAATTCTAGTTCTGTGTCTACTGTGACATATTCCTGAGTGACCCTCAGGGGCTCTGAGCCAGCAGAGGTGGGCAGAAATCCATTTTATACAAGGATTAATGGAAAGCAAGAATTTTGTCTTTTCGATGACATGACAAATTGTGCTAAAATGGTGCTTGAGGGTACTTTTCTGCTTTAATACAATGAATGCAATGATTTCTTCTAATTCAGCACTCTCCCAATAGTACAATAGGCACTACGGCACTTAGGAGACTCTTATAAACCTCCTTGATATGAAACATAATTTATTGATTTAATTTAATGTGGTATTCAGTGTTCCAGCATCTGATATATTCTTATGAATTATTATTAGTGTGGAATTACAGGTGATATTGTTTTAACTTTTAACTGACCTTGTACTTACTGCACTTTATATGTATGTTATTGTGTCACACTGTAATCAAACAAACAAACAAACAAGTAAATAAATAAATGGTTCACAATAAGTATTGGTTAGCTGTGAGGCAGAATGTGAGAAAAATATAATTTTTCCATGATCCCTTGATTTTCTAACCAGTATTTTGATATGTGATTATCTTCTTTAATTTAAGCTCTTTTTTACCACGAAGACCAGCATTTTTTTTGTTTGTTTTTTGTAGTGTGTCAGACTTCATGAGTGTGCATGAGCTTTCTAATTATATTTTCCTGATAAAAACATAAGACAAATTCCTGAATTGTGGTGAAGTCAGCGTGTCATTGGGAGACGCTGAGATTGCTCCCCAGTGAAGCCCCAACCAACTGTGACTGGGAGTCCAAGAGAGCAAAACTGGCCTGAGTGGATGGGATCGATCCTCCAATCACCTAGCGCGATGCTAGCCAACAGGGGTGTCTGTTAGTTGATGTAGCCGAATCAGCAGTTCATGTTCTCCTCCAAGCTTATTGAGTCCGGAAAGATTTTTTTTTTTGAATATATGCAAAAAACCCCCCACAATTGTGGCATTTAATTAAAATGAAATGAAAATTGGTCTCTTTCAAAATTGAATTTTGATATCAAATGATGACTCGCCCTAGTTATTGCTTATCTTTACCTGGAATTCCATATTGGCGCATCCCTAATAACGCATGCTCATTTATCCCACCCTTTAATGATTCTACGTTCTATTTAACGGTGAAGTATGACGTGAGTGAGAGAATAGAAATGGTCAATGTCTCTGGAACATTACTGGATTACAATGGTACATCTATAAAGTTTGGTCGTTTTGCAGTTAAACTTGGGTAATTTGCTGCTAATGGGGTGTCCTCTGGCTGTGCATGTGAAGTTATTCAGTGTGATTCTAGAGGATGAGGTTACAGAAGCTTCCTTTCTCTCGCTGCCCCAGCGCGCCCCCCCAACCTCATGCTTCACTTCTCGGAAACTGCCACAATGCCTCCACAATGCCTCCAAATCCTTCTCATTGACTCTCCACAGACAATCCGACTGCTCTGTCTCTCTCTCTCTCTCTCTCTCTCTCTCTCTGCCAGTGCAGTAATTGCTCTGCAGTCATTATAGTATCAATTTCTCGGCAGACTTTTTTTTCCCCTCGCTCCTCTGTCTCGGTGGATGGGGGCTGTAAAGGCAGTGGGCTGAAATGTGACTCCGCTGCTGTTTTGACAGCACCAACTCTATAATGCCCTCCACTTCTCTAATGCCCATCTCAGAACACACACTCTCTGTCTCTCTGTCTTTCTATCATTCCTTTAAACACACATTGCTGCAGCAGTGCCTGTCTCAGACCATACTCTGGAGCCCCACCACCCCTACCACCCCTCGCCCCCCACCGCTGAAATCTCAACGAAGAAGGCCTGAACATTGCGGCGTTCGGCATTTATGAAAAAACCTTGGAGTCAAAAAGTCAGAGTGACTAGCGTGTGCAATTCTGCGTGAGTGGTAATGACAGATTAATGACTGAAGTTCATCCAGTTTCTTGCATAATTAGTGGTTGCTGGCAAAGGTGGATAATTAGTAGGTGCCTTGAGTCAGTTACATGTACTTCAGCTCAATTTTTGTACTTGTACTCAAGTATGTGTGAGAAAGCAATCGAAGATGCTGGATGCGCTTAGAGGCTCCTCTTCAGTTCTGTTCGAACTGGCAACACGATGATATTAGTCATAATTAGAGCATAATTAGGGCTGTTTCATTGGATTTAAGCTGTGAAATGCAGCTTTTCCATTTGTCTGATCCACCAAAGGAAGCCTCTGTTATATGTTATATTAATTTTTGCTTTATCGCCCACCCATACCTCCACTGTCCCGCTCTAGGGGACAACACACAAAAGCCAAAGCTCTATTTTTAACTATACAGACAAATCAAATATCGTAGCACTACTGTACTCACACTTTGTGTCACATAGAACTCTGATTTGTTGTGCTGCTGACACGGATCTGTGCTGCTTGTGTTGGGTTAAACAAGTGAGTTATGTGTATATTTAAGATATACATTGTACACAGCTTTAGTCCTGCAAGATCTGAGTTGCGTGATTCATTATACAAATAAAATTCCAAACTCTGCATACTCACTGCAGTAACCTGGTTCTTAGTGTAGTGTTTCATACTCTAGCTGTTTATACTCAACCCTCCAAAACGTCTCTTTCCATTGGGGATGGGCATTGAGAACCTGTACTAATTTGGCACCTGGTTCGTGACTGGTCTATACTGAAATATGGATTGGGTGAAGAGTGCTGCTGTCTGTATTTATGCAGCATTATTGCATTCAAACATAACTGCCGTTTTCAAATGGTTGGTGCCATGGGTGCCGGAAGCATTTTTAATGTGGGGGGGACCCAGGGCTCTGTGTCTCGGCTGCTATAATGGTCCCGGCACCCATGGTTGGTGCTAGACTGGATTAATTGCAGGTGGGTGAGTGAGTGACACTCTACACGTCACCACCAGACATCAATTGCTCCTCACTAGTTGTAGATTTATTTACAACAATTTATTTCTCAAATTAGTAATAGTAAAATACTACTGAACTTTCCACCTATGTTCATGTGATGTCTTTATCTATTGATAAGCAGTATCAGTACTGATATCGGGATCAGATATCCTAACATTACCCAGCCCTACTTACAGTGTATATTTACTGTGGATACAGAACCCAGAGACCTTCAGAAATTTTAATATTGTGGCTGCTATGAAAGTAAAGTGGCCCCTTATGAACACATGAACACACCACAGCACAGCACACAGTGTGCTTCTTTCTCTGTATTTAACCCGTTTACCAAGTGAAGCAGTGGGCAACCAGCGACGCAGCGCCCGGGGAGCAGTGTGTGAGGACGGTACCTTGCTCAAGGGTACCACAGTGGTGCCACTGGCAGTCCTGGGGTTCAAACCCACAACCTTCTGATCACAGGGGCAACTCCCTAACCACCAGGCCAATAGCTGCCCTAGACGTTAATAAAATAAGTTGCTGACCGCTTGTAAATTTGGATGTTTTGTCATACTATTGCTTTTAATTTGCAGCTGAGGCCACTTACACTGAAGTGTGGCTTTCGCTCCCATGCTGATGGGCTAGTGAGAGGATCTGATGGAGGCATGATGAGGTTCAGGATGTGTTCAGCGTTCAGCACTGTCTGATATTTTGGTTGGGGTTGAGATAACAGTCACAGTCGCGGTTCTGTTTGAGAATCAGTGTCCTTTTGCATTAGCATGTATTAGTTAGCATCTGTTTTTCCAAGAGTGCAAGCCCATGTCAGCACAGGATATAAAAAGAAAAAACATGGTCAAAATAACACACACAGTTCGTATGTGTGTGTGTGTGCGTGTGCGTGTGCGTGTGTGTGTGCGTGTGCGTGTGCGTGTGCGTGTGCGTGTGTGTGTGAAAGAGAAGCTTGGCAGGATGCTGTGGAGCGTAGCGGTGCTGTTTGCGGACGCGCTGATTGAAGATCCCAGCTGTGATGGACATCTCACAGATACACACACACACACAAACACACACACACTCACACACACTCTCTCTCACCCACGGCCAGAGGGCCGGTTGTCATGGGAAACTGGGTCGGAACAACACGTCGGCTCACTGGCCAAATATTTCAGTGCCGTTGGAAAGGGGAGCAGTGGGGGCGCGCAGGATTTGGGGGTAACTGAATTCTTTCCTGACACACACTAGACTTGGCTGAGTCTCCGGCCCTCGGGGGCCAAAACCTTTGAAATGGGGATAAAGGGCCCAAGCTCAGCTTCCCAAGAGCACCTGCCAGTCACTCTCAAAGCCCCTCCTCTCGTTTAACATGTTGAAGCGGCTGTCCTCACAATAACCCACTCTCCTTGATGTGGTTAAAGAGCCCATGTCACTGAAAACCCAATTTCCCTCACGTGTTTTTTGAAAAACAAGAGTATGATGTGGCGTGTAAACATTGTTTCAAAATGTACCATTCTCTCTGGGCTCCATGCAAAAATTGAAATCCTAATTTTTTTTGTGATGTCACAAGAGCCAACTCATTCACATTCATCTACCTACTCAGTCTACAGAGGTTTAGCACCGCCCATTCGAGTTGTTTAGCACCGCCTATTCACATTTCAAGGAGTGTTTCAGCCTGGACTACTTTGTTAATGAGGCACAACAGGGTATTAAAGGTACAGTAGCAACTTTATTAATTAGTTCATAAATGGTTTGTTAATTAGGGGATAAGAGGTGGGAAAACGCTCATGCAAAATCAATTATGACATTTATGGCACGTAAAACTACAAAAAATTTGAAAGGAAAATATTCCTTTATACGACATGGGTCCTATAATGATCGACATGGATTTTTTTAATTGTTTTGTTGGATCTACAGCTTGTTATGATATTAGTAATCTACTGAATCAGTGCCACATAATGATAAATTCTGTAAGGATATAATGATGTCACCATTATTTGAGTTGTGTGGTATGATGCTGTTATCCTTTTCAAACGTCTTTATATATGCGAAAGCATTTTGGATTGAAATACTTTCTGTATCATGTGTGCCAGTCTGTACAATGCAGGCTGATCAGCTCGTCCAAACATCCATTTATTCAGGCGGTTTAGTTTGTCATCATTTGTAAACGAAGAAACGGAAGCCTTTGAGAAAGCCCTCTGCGTCTGTGAGCTCTGAATGGAAGTAAATTGAAGGGTTGAGAGTGATCTAAGCCCTGAGAGGATATGTAGAGAGACACACAGAGAGAGAGAGAGAGGGAGAGAGACAGAGAGACAGATCAAGAGCAAGAAAGAGAGCGAGTGCCGCTTCTAAGCCGTGCTGGCAGCACATGAACTAGCCCCATTGCTGGCACGGGACAAAAGGGACACCAATAGGGCAAACAGGGAGGGGAAAAAAAATTATTCACTTCTCACCACAGCCACTATTTATTTTTCCCTGCTCCGCTGCCCCGCTGTTTGTTTTTGAGGTCGACGCATTTTTTTTTTTCGGACTATTTTTAGTTGGCCGACAGCGATTGAAATGCCGGCGGCGGAATGTTTCTCATCACGACTACAAAGCCGCGGACCGGGACATCTCGCCCACTCTCTGACGGAGACGGACGGTCAACTTTGACTACTGTCAACATTCGGCAGGCGACTCGTTCTGTGCACTGCGGGTTTGGGCTCCCTGTAGAAATTGAGATTGGGAATTTTTGGTTCCCAGTCCCCCCCCCCTCCCCCTTCCCCCTTGGTTCTTTAGCGGAGATGGGGCCGCACCGAATCTGCCACTGGTTTCGAGCCACCGTCTTTCCGTCCCTCCCTTTTTTGTTTTATGAGGTAAAAATACTCGGAGATGCTGGGGCTGTGTTCGTGTCCACTTGACCGTAAGTGGATTTGGCATGGTGCGGAATAAAGATAATGGTTGGCTTTGTGTGGGACTCCACACACAGAGGCTCCACACGTGTTTGGATGTTCCGCCGGCTTCGGGACCTCAAGGCCTTTGGGCCTGAGCTGATGAAAAATGGCTCTTTCTGGGAGGCCTCGTGAGAAGTTTGTGGGCAAAATTATACATAATTGCTCCGAATTAGTTCCAAAGAGATCTCTCTTTCTGTCTTTCTCCTCTCTCTCTCTCTCTCTCTCTCTCCCCCCCCTCTCTGCTCCTCGATCTTCCATTTTTCTCTCTATTCGTTGAATCTTTGCAATTTTGCATTGCCTTTCAGTGCAAATGTACTAGTTTATGTGAAACTAGTTTATGTTTAGTTTCAGTTCTATTATTTCTCACCCTCCTTGACAATTGAAATGCCCTTGAGCAAGGCAGATAGAAAGCAACTATTAAAGGCAGATGTTACCGTAATGCCTCTAAAATCTGCCTTGGGGTTTGTAAGCTTTGAGTGTTTCTGCCTATATATTAAATGTCTGTACCCATCTCCATAAACATACTAAACAGATGATATGCTGTGCCGGATTGACTCGTGCCCGGGATGTCCAAACCTTGAGTCTTAGTTTTATATTGGATCTACGAGAGTAATTTAGCACTGTTCGACAGCAATATATGCACTATACACATAAGCAAGCCTGTTTGATTACTTAACAGTTACAGTTTGCCGGAAATGAGGGATGATTTAGGCATGCAGTGATGCTCAGTGGTGGGGTATAAAGTTGTATTACTCATTAAATGGATTAGCCTCATAATTGGTTACGTTATTGGTGGAGTATAAACCCCTTCAATTATTAGCCTTTATCAAAAATAAAAAAGCAAAGTTCAGACATCAAACGTGTCCTGGCTGATTTTGAGCACAGTATAAACCATCATGACATACATACATGACATACAAGATCCTCTGTCATGATGTCATCAGAGGCCCAGAACTACTTCTTTCTCTGCTTGGAATCTGTGACATTTTCATATCGGTGTTTATAAGGCCCCTTTCACTCTCACATTATCAGCATACTTTACTGGTAATGCTCGAGCTTTGTGTTTTTCCCACATGCAGCCCGTAAATGCTAGGATACACACGTTCATAGGTGCCGTTAAAATACTGGTAATAAGAAGATGACATCCTCAACGCGAGTAGCCAACAGCTCTTTATTTCTGAAACAAGATGCCCTCTCATGACCTTTAGTTGCATGAAAGCAGCAATGCAGGTGGCGCTTCACTCTAGAATCACATGAAAAATTATAGGCTTGGCATGTTTTCACTCAAAGAAAAAAAAAACTAAACTGAGCTGTAAAAAAAAAAAGTGTAGCACTGCCTGCTGCTTTCTAGGTAATGCATCAGCTTCTGTTAATATTTTAGCTGTCCTGTTCACCACATTCCTGTTTAATTACCGTCAATTCCCCAGTTAAAAGTGGGCTTTAGATATTAGATCTGCTGGAGGTTTCTATAGAAAACTACAGGCAGACTAGATGGATTTACTAAAGTCCCTGGTAATGTATTATTTGAATGCTCAAGTTAGGATCTATAAAAGGTGTTATTGCGTCACACTATTGTTATTAAGTTATTATTTTTATTCCACCTGTGACGTCACAGATAAGGAGGCCGGAAACTGACAAAAAAGCGAAAAACACAAATGCTAAGAATCAAACATGGAGCAAAACACATTGCAGACTCATAAACAGACTTCAAGACACTAAAGCTCAGGTCAGTTTTATAAAAAAAAAAGATGTGTGTCACTGTTTGTTGTGGTTTAATTAAGAATAATCGGCCCATGAATGCTGCTACTAGTTTAGCCGGCCTTAACCATAAATGGCCTGGTAAGAGCCGGCGCACTCATGCCCCCACAGTGGTGCAGCGCTAAAGCCATGCAATCACACCTCGCATTTTCTCGCGGAGATGCGTCTAGTTATTGTTGTTTTGATATGTGTTAGATTTTTACCTCTTAATTATTTATACTTAACTGCATGATTAATTGCATAGTTACAGAATGAATCACATTCTATTTACGTGGTGTATTGGGTTCAAGTCTGCACTTCAGACTCTCTTCCACTTTCACAAATGACAAACACAAGAAAAAAGTGTGAAGAACAAGACTGTTTGCTCAGTAGCTTTTTGTCAAATTCAAATTATATTAAAATATCTCCTCATTTGTTTACACACACTAATATAGTATTCAGTGAAAACTGAGAATCTGCCCTTTCAGCATAAACTATCTTCTTGTTTTAATGAGCTACGAGTGACAAATATGTCAGAAGGTGTTTAAACCATGAGGGGCCTAATAGGGTCAAGACTATATGGAGGGTTAAACGCTATACAATCCTCACTTGACTGACAGTGCCAGCTGTGCGTTCCATATGACGTCATTCTCTCCGAGCCGTCGACGTCACCGCGCTCGCTGCAATGTTTTGCTTCCTAGGATTTTGTGGCTAAAGTGAGGGGGACTCCCGGCGCCCCCCTCTGCAGCCACAGGCAGGCCGCGATGAGCTCGACCTTACAGCAATAAGCTCTGGTGGAGCCTCCCTCGTGGAGGCGAGGAGAAAAGAGAGGGTGATTTAGCTTTGATTTATGTTGGGTGGAAAGCACAGGAATCCATGGTGTTCCTCAAAATGACTCACTCCAACAGCAAGAAATATGGCCTTCTGGTGGGGCCTTATATCATGCTTAATACAGTTCTGTGGTTGAGGCCATTCATTCAGTGCTCTGGGCCTTTTATGTCCCTGTAGCTTCAGACCTCATCTTTTAGAAACACTGAAACCATTTCTCAGTGGAAGACACAATATTCTGCCCAAGTACTGGTTGAGATGGGAATGTGGTTGGCTCCCGAATATTGCGTGCTTCTGTTTATAGATATAGGAAGAGTCCTGCAGAAAAATATCACATTTGCCCCTTACCCTAAGGGTTGCCAGTCCAGATGTTTGGTGTCCAAAGTTTAGAGCTAAGAAGCTAATGCAGCGAGTAATAGAGGCCTGTACCCCAGCAGTAAGAATCATGCAAATCACATGTCTAAATCATTACACGCTTGCCTGAAACCACAGGAGGGAGGCTCCACCAAAGCTTAGGTCTGCTAGGATGAGCCCGTCATGGCCTGTTTGTGGCTGGAGAGGGGGTGCCAGGAGTCCCCCCGACCTCACCCACAAAATCCTAGGAGCCAAATTAGCCCAGGGAGCACAGTGATATCAACAACTTGGAGAGGACAACGTCATGTGGAATGCAAAACCTGACACAATCAATGTGGTATCTAGCAAAAGTAAAATGGACAAAAGTCTGGCTAGCTGTGTGATACACATGTCATAAACACTGTTCAAATCTGATTCTTTGTATATTTGGGGGTGTTGACATGCCAGTGACAGTTCTGATGACACTGCAAGGCAGCAAAACAGATGGCTAGGGTAAAGAAAATAATGGCCAAATTGAACATTTAATTAAACTCTTTTTTTAAGTGAATGCAGGTCATAAATCCAGTAGCTTTTTCCTTCTCTGTCCCTACATCACCGATGCCCTGTGGCGATAATCACATTACCTTCTCGTGGACAATGAATCCATCTCGATTATTGAACAACTGAATGCTGTTCGGGGCAAGTGTGTAATTATTTCGGCTTGCAGTTTGCGCAGTGCAGTTTGCTAGCCTCATTAGCCTCATAGGTTCAGTGCAGATAGAGCACAGACAAAAACATATTGATCACATTTGGGGGGAATCTATGACCCCTCTTGACTTCTCTGATGCCCCTCGGTAGAACATTCGTGTAAATCTACAGTTTATTCGAGTAGACCACTTCAGGTCACTGGACTAGCATATTTGTTTTATGGCGTTTCCATGATTCGGGCCTGTGTTCCAGTTTCTACAGCTGCTTCTGCCTCAGTAGTTCCATCTCGGGGACTTTTGGGGTTGGATGCCGTTGCGTGTGTTTGATATAGCACCTGTCATTTTTTTATGGGAAATGGGTGGAGTGGCATTTTCTTCCTCTCTCCCTCTGTCTTCTTTCAGTCCGCTCCGATAAGGCGACTATTAGTCAAATGTGCGCCCACTTGTAACAGGAAGAGCCGTGTATCTATCACCTGCCCGCCATCAACATCAGAGGCATGGGGATTCTATCGCACACGCTCACACATTACCTTGGCAGAAGTCTTCCCTGTGAGGGAACACACTTGTTGGAAATGCTGGCATGTCTGCATGTAGCTGCAGCTGTGGTCTGGATTCTGAAAGCGTAACTCTGGCTTTGAGCTTTCATGAATTATTCGGTCAGATTCAGAAAACTTTATTGATCCCGGAGGAAATTGCTTCTTGTCATGACTGCACAGACACAGAGACACAGAGACAAGAACAATATAAAATATAAAGTCTAAATAAATCTATATCAAAATCTGTAGAAGAACCTCAATATGGAAGACACTATGCTATCTACACTAATGCTGGGTATAAATACTATAGATAAGCAACTTACGGTTAAGTGAATTCCTAATGATACAAATGGTGGTTGAGTATGTTATTGCACGTAATAGAAATCAGTTGTATATAAGTAATACTGACATAAGTGGTTTTATTGACATGGTAAGACTATTGCACATAATAAGATATCGCGTGTAATGAAATGACTTAGCACCCCTTTGGAAAGCTTCACATGAAACTGCACATGGTAAGACTATTGCACATAACAAGATATCACACATAATGATAATGCTTTAGCACCCGATAAGACCATTGCACAATATTGCACATGGTAGATTATTGCACGTCATAGTAAGGTAATAATGCACGTAGTGATACACATGATAGTGATTTAGACCTGATAAGAAATTGCCCAACGAAGTAGCATCAGGCTATTGCACGAGTATTGTGTGAATGTGTGACAGAGGGAGGACTTGTGGAATCTGATGGTGGTGGGAAGGAAGGATTTCCTGTGGTGTTTGGTCGAGCGCTTTCTGCCGGTGAGACTGTGACTAAAAGTACTTCTCAGTTCTGCCACCACATTGTGGAGTCGGTGATCAGCACTGGACTGAAGTCTAGACCTGTGTTCTCCTTTCAGCCACGGTTTCCACACTTGCTCTGATGGTTCCTCATCAGAGCAAGAGCAGAGCACGCTGGCAATTGTCTGACACTGTATGATTCAGTTATGACCTTTTAGATGGTGTTATTGTGTTTTTATGATCAGTAAGTGGGTTGTCCACACACAGTTCCTGTTTACTGTTTACTGCTGTCAACTTCAAGATGCTCCTTGATCCACTAGAGATGAGCTGTGTGCTCTTTTAAATAAAGGCCTTCTAAGCAGTTCTTGGCTTAGATGTAGGGTTCCTCTATGACATTGCTGTAAAGAACCCTTTTTAGAGGTGAACGATGATGTGTTGGGTTGTTTGGCAGTGTGCGTGTGCTGTTATGTCATGATATGTTTTTATGGGCATGCTGCAGACATCATAAGTACTTGAAGAACCCTGGCCAATTGGTTGCCTGGAAGTGCCTGGAAACAATATAAAGTGTGTCACCCTATCTGAATGAAGCCACATAGTAATGTGGAGCAAAGGAGCTGGTTATTCGTGTCATTATTTTATTTATTTTCAAACAGGTTGTTTAATTTTTATCCCATATGTTGAATATAACACCCACTGTTATATGGCAGTACTGTATATAGTAGGCCATATTAATAAAAGTGTATGACCATGGTGGAACCAGTTTAAGGGCCTATACCAATGGCCCCCAAATCTGTGCATTGTAAAATAAGTTGTCAGTTGTTTGTCAGTTCTGGTTAGCGGGACATAGAAATATATTCTAAACATGCATGTATAAAGGTAACCATTTCTCAAAGTCAGTAAATTATTACCTGTTTATATTCCCTGATTAATGTGTAACATAAAGACATTTCAAATATCTGTGCAACCGAAAGATTACAACTAAGTAACATTTGACTGATGAGTCAACAAATTCGTAACCAAATCATTTACAGAAGACCTTATTAACACAGATTATAAATGCATTAATAACACACTTCTTTGCTTGCTTACAAGTGACCTGTTTCTATTTAGTAGTACTTTATTAAGTCATTATGAATGGCTTACTAATAGTTTATTCATTATTAAGAAGCCGGCCTTATAATAAAGTGTTACCAGCATTTTTAAAAAATAAATCCTTTTCAAGATTCAAGATTCAAGATTCTTTATTTGTCACATGCATAGTCATACAAGTACAACACACAGTGAAACGTATCCTGAACTGCTCTTTTAGGTGAAGACATGTAGCTCCCAAAAACGTAATTGTATTTTTCCAGATTTGCCACTATGTTACCATTATAAACATTATACATTGCACTCTGAATACACATGTGTGTCCACTGGTTGTTTTGGATAGTAAATAAAATGACTATATTGTAGACATGGCATATAAAATAAACATTTTAAATAATAACAATATTACCAATATTACTGAATTATTTTTTTAAAAGGTGTGCTGGTGTCAACTACACCATTTTCATACTGTTCAGCCTCTAGTACTTATAGTATAGATTTCAGCCTTTTTACTATTTGTTACCAAACGTCAGAAAAACATGAATATCATGATAGATCTTGCGTTTTGCGAAGGTACCTGCAAGTTTGGCAGTGTTCCATTTTTGCTTTATCCCCCATCTCTGTGGTCCACCATCATTTATTATGGTTATGTATCATGCACCTATGACTGCTTATTGTATTTGATCCATATTAAATCACTCTCTCTCTCTTTCTCTCTGCAGTCTCACCCACTGTCTCTGTGTAACACCAGTGAAGATGAGCGGCAGGAGAGCTTCTTCATCAGCATCGTTAAGCTGGAGAGTCCAGAGAGCAAAGTGCCTCAGTGCCAACCTCTGCTGGACAAGGTAAGACCCATGGAACGCAGAGCCACGTAAGCACACACACGTCCTCCCCCACCAGCTGCCAGCGCTGGAGACATGGGGAACATTTGTGTTTGCTCACTGACAAAGGATAAAGTTCATGGTGGTATTGAGGTGGCCATGGCATTTTGGCATCATGGCTCACAGCATTAAGCAGTTCTGTGGCTTGTTGGGGAGAGAGAGAGAGAGACATTGAGAGAATGAGAGAGAGAGACAGAAAGAGAGAGAGACATTGAGAGAAGCAGAGGGAGAAAGACATTGAAAGAATGAGAAAGAGAGACAGAAAAAGAGAGACACTGAGAGAATGAGAGAGAGAGACATTGAGAGAATGAGAGAGAGACATTGAGAGAATGAGAGAGAGAGAAACAGAAAGAGAGAGAGAGACACTGAGAGAATGAGAGAGACAATGAGAGAGAGAGAAAGAGAGAGACATTGAGAAAAGGAGAAAGAGAGAGAATTCCAATAAGAAGTACACGTGTGAAAAGGGGAATTCCACTTATTTTACATGATTCATTCACTATGATGTAAACAGATTCTTTTGGAGTGGTTTGAACCATTCTGAAGAAACTTGAAATTTGCTAACTTACAGAAACTTATTACATGAAACGGTTATAAATATGCTGCCTAATGCCTTAGACTCCTATCCCCTGCAGTTTATTCAGTTTATTGATTGGTTGATCAGGGGCCGAGTATTGATCGTTGAAAAAACCATTTTTGTGGTCGTGTCACCTCCGTAATGTATTGGGAGAGAGAGCGGACAGCTGAGTTGCCTTAAAATTGTCCTTTGGGGAGAGAGTCTGTGACATCATGGCTAAGGCGTCCGGAAAGGGATAAAATGTGAAGAAACATAAATGCGGAGAAACAAATGCGGAGTGTCACTGTTTGTTGTGGTTTAATTAAGAGTAATCAGCCCCTGAATGCGGATACATGTTTAGCCGCCCTTACCCCTAAACGGCTTGGTAAGAGACCTCGCTTTAACGCCCCCCTCGATGGTTCAGCGGTAAGACGCCATGCACTGTATGAAGAGAATCAGAAGATCGCTGGTGCGAATACATGATGCAAGTAGATTTTTTTTTTTAACATTACATATAACATATAACATTACATATAAAACCTCAAAAGATTGCTGTGGGAATTTGTACCCGTTCATTCTGTAGAGGATTTATGAGGTCAGGTACTGATGTTGGATGAGAAGGCCTGGCTTTCATTCTCCGGTCCAGTTCATCTTAAAGGTGTTGGATGGGGTTGAGGTCAGGGCTCTGTGCGGGCCAGTCAAGTTCTTCCACACTGAAAATATCTAACCATGTCTTTATGGAGCTTGCTTTGTGCACTGGGGCACAGTCATGCTGGAATAGAAAAGGTTCTTCCCCAAACTGTGTCCACAAAGTTTGGAAGCATGGCGTTGTCCAAAATGTCTTGGTGTGCTGAAGCATTAAGATTGCCCTTCACTGGAAGTAAGGGACCTAGCCCAAACTCTGAAAAATAGGTGTGTCCCAATACATTTGTCTATTTTGTGTATTATTCAGTACCTACTAAAAATCATTTGGTTAACTATGAAACTATTATGTAAGTTACAAAGAGTAAGAAATTGAAACATGGACACACATACAGGCCCTGCGGTCACCCTTAACTCAAAAAGTCAGCTGCTTTGATCAGTGCGCGTGTGCAGACCAGTTTTTGACATCACTGAACTTGACGTTACAGAATCTTCGGTATCTTCTGATCTCCAAGACCCCAAAAGGAACAAATTTCCACACAAGACCGTGTGTTGCAACCTCCAGCTTCTTGGATCAGCCTCTGTTGCAAATGAAGTGCATTGCAAAAAGATCCCTACTCCCCAAACGCATTTCTTATTCTGGCTTTTACATCAGGCTTTAATATGTCATGGGCCTCGCTTGCTTCACACCAAGGATGCAACAAACCCTTACTCAGATGCAAACTAGGATTCCCCCAGTCTGCACAGCCAGAGTTGCATTAACAAAGCTCTCATGGCTTTATAGGCCAACGGCTCAGTTGTCAGATGTTTGCTCACTTGGAGGCCAGCCTTGAACTACATGCATTTCCGCCATAAAATGCAAAGTGTGATTGCGTGGTTGATTTACTCCTGCAAGTGTGTCCCCCACTGTGTGCCAGCTACCTGTCATGAGGGGTTTGAATCCCCCCAGTTGTGAAGCGGTGGAAATGGAGTGATAGAGCACCATTGAATTCCTTAGAGTGGTGTTTGTGACCCAGAACATCTGGTCATCTAACACCAGTGACTTGCATCAGTAAATTTTGTGGCTGAATGCAATCAAATCCTCAGTGCAGTGTTCCAACATCTAGTATTAATTGGGGAGGTGGGAGGGCAGATCCTCATTAAGACCCTTGAAAACACTGAAGAAACAGGTGTCTACACACTTTTGGACATGCGGTGTGTTTTTAAATTGTAAAGGTTTTGGGAGCAATTAGAAGTTAGTAAATGATCAAAAATAAACTGTAGGTTTCTAAAAAAAATTTTACGTCCTTCGAGATTTTTTTGTATATGAGGGACTTACAATATTCGTTTTATTATAATGAAATGAGATTCATTTGTCTTTCTATCTCATTTATTATCGAACTTTTTCTGTAAAGCTCGTCTGAATCCATCTTAAACTTCTTATTTTCACAACATCCTACAAAACGTTGTAAGAGCGCTAGTGCATTAGAAACATTTTTTCGTGCATCTGCAACAGAATTGGTTTTATGTTTTTGAAAACGTTATGTCCTGTTCCCAACAAACAGTCCAGTCTACACCAGTCCAGGAATGAGAGGAGCTCCAAATATTTACCCAAAGGACCTCATCGTCACCCGGATAGTCCAAACATCCCCTTGGGTTTCGATTTCGGAGATCTGTCTCTCTTAACGAACACGTAATATGTTTATACATCCCGCCGCGTCGTAATTATGAACGCTGGCCTTGGATGGAGTGCGAGGAAATAGTTCTCCTTCTTTATCTTAGTTGTCTTTCACACCAGGCACCAGAGGGCTTCATGCGTGGTGAATAGGAGCTGGGATATGCGCGTTCCTCTCTAAATGTAGGGGATGGAATAGAGGAGGCAGTGAGTGCAGTGTTTACGCCCGTGTCTGAACTTGCTGGCCCCTGATGTGGCTCCTTTCTCTACGTCAGCCCCGTTTTAAAGATGCAGCAGCGCTTCATTGAGCCATTCCTGACCCTGTTTACTTTAGAAATGGAAATAAGGACAAGAGGGAAGAGCGAAAAGTATGCGTACGTGTGCCTGTGTGTGTGCGCAAGCGAGGAAGGGAGTGACTTTTTGTAGGCTCTGTCCCAATTGTGTGCGTGTTTGTAAGGGTTGGGACCTGTTGTTTGATGTCGGAGAGTTCTTGATAAAGTGGGACCTCATGATTGAGGTTATTGTCGGACGTGTTTCTCCTATCTCGCACGGGGGGCGGTGTGAGAGATATCTTGCATGTGTGTGTGCTTTTGTACATTTACAAGACCACAAATGTCCCGACTATGTAGGACATAAAGCAAAAAAAAAAAAAAAAAACAATGTGAGGACCTACAAGATTGTCCTAATTTTGCAACCAAACTGGAAAAAATATTCTTTTTGGCTGTGGAGGTTAGGATGAGAGTTAGGCAAGGGTTAAATTCTTACATATACAGTGAAGCATTTAAACACTTCTGTTGTTGAATATCATGTTTATTTAATGTCGTCGCTGTCAGAACTAAATCTTACAGCTCCGTTTTTGTCTTTTTTCTTCCGTTTGACAGTGCCAGCTGTCCTTTACGTCCTTTACAAAGGGTTCAAATTTTCAAAATGAAATATTGACACTAACTTACATTGAAAGTTAAGAACGTTTTCCTTCTTGTATATAAGGCTTCTGTGATGAACCAACCAAAGGAGCCAGTGGAGTCTGAATTTTAAAAAATCAAAAATGCCTTTACTTTCAAAAAAAAATCAGCAGCAACTCAACATAAAGCAAACATCATAAGCACAGCAACAAGTCAACTCAAACACCCAACTGCCACATGTCGAAACATTTTCCCACTACCAACACAAAGACACTGCTTATAGTGGGTGATCAGGCCACTAAACAAACTATAGGGGAAACAAACAAGACTACCAACAACAAGACAACTCTAAAACCTGTGAACAGCTACCGAACCAAAGATCTAAATTAAGTGGATACAATAAACAATAAAGCAAAACTCAAATGAATACAACCAATACTCTACAACTTAAATACTAAAGCAAATAAATCAACACTCCCCCCTGAGGTTCAGTGGATAGTTGGGTCCAGTGTTGGTCTGCAATGATCAAGAGGTCTTTCACCAACACGGGTTGACCTCAACTCATGGGGCTGGCTCAAAAAAAGAAAAGGAAAGAAAAGAAAAGGATTAGACAACTGAATCAAATTAAATATGTGCACCTATACAATGATTCAACTGTCAGAATAAATTCAAATAAGTGATCAAACATTTAATTGAATAGAATGAAAAAATTGTGATAAGCTATACTTTACTAATTATACTGAAAAAAACATCACCCATGTGCAGCGGCGTCCGTCACAGCTTCTGTTTTAGAGATGAAAGCTTTTATATATATATATATATATATATATATATATATAAAAGAAAACAGTTCTGATTATATTATGTCAATTTTTCAGTTAAATAATTTGTAATCTTTGAAAGTCTGTATGTTATACACTAATGATTTCTTCATTAACTTTCAAAGAAATTGGCCCATTTTGTTCAATTACTGGTATAAACAATAGTCACTACTCTGCATATGCAACATATATATGATCCCACATCCTGACACACTGTAAAAACAAGTGTGAGTTTATTAATCGATATTTATTTGACTGTGGTGTATTGTGTGCAGTGGTGTGAGTTTACGAGAGGGTTTGAGTGTATGTGTGTGTCCATACTGATCTAGGGGATGTGCCTCTGTGGGAGTGCAGGCAGAGGAAGTGTTTGAGCAGGGGATATCCGCCCTAGAGGAATAAATCTTTCTTTCTGGACACTGTTTTTTTTTTACTCTCTCTATCTCTCTCTCTCTCTCTCTCTCTCAGCCTCTTTCTGCTTGCCACGTTCTTTCCATCATTCATCTCCCTTTCTTTCTATAGATAGCAGTGGGGGTTGCGAGTGGCACCTCCTGTCCCTAGCCCGTTACTACTGTTTTGTCCGTATTAAAAGTATCAACAACATACTTTTGTCCCTGTTTGTAGTTAAATCTGGAGTAAGTGAGCAATAGGGTACGACTGATTTTTCAGTTAACTGTCACTTTAAGCATGCCTGACTTCGCCAAGCACTGCAGTAGATAGCAGAACTCTAATAAACAAACGTGCAATTCACTGCCACCACGTGGATCTCAACACAGACTTCGTTAGCCATTAAAATGTGCAGTTATCACCAGGGATAACGAAAGCATGTTACAGTGTAGCTCACTGAAAATACAGATTCTACACTTTAACCTTATTGAAATGGTTTATAAGTATTTAAACCGATGATAATTTACAGTAAAGCAAATGACTTTTCTGAGAACTTACAGATTAATATTGATGTGGTCTTTTCTTTCACATCAGACCTCATGATTACTCATTGTTCGTTTACTCCTTTATATTCTTGGAGCTCCGAGGTACAGTAGAGCAGAAGCATAGAGCATTCTGAAGCCCTTTTCCATACTCAGCCTGACACAGTCACTCACAGCGCTACCCACATTAATCAAATGAAAATATGAAATGATATTTTACTGATTTTTCCACGTTTCTGCATATTTACTCTGTTATGAAGTCATTCAGAGTGATTTGATGTTAAGTTATCCAACTCCGCTTTGATATTATGGAAACTTGCTTGAGAGGAACCAGAGGAAGGTGCAAACTCTTTAAAAGCGACCTCACTAAAGGTGTTATATACACCTCCTGACGCTGGAAACATTATTTTATGATAGTTTTAAAAAATAATTTAACTGATTTTTTACATGTAGGGCATTGTAAGAAGACATCATAAATAAAGAAACATAAATTTTAAAAAAAAGCTTTTAAAATCAGTTTTTAAATTTAATTTACCACTATACATTACACTTAAAAACTCACAGTAATCGACATTTTACATCAGACCACTATAAATGAGAAGATTTTTTTTTTTTTTACTTTGAGAAACTGGTGGAACTCCCCTTTAAAATAAGAGATGTTGCAGCTATAACCCCAAATGAAAGACGTCTTCAGTGTCTCTGGGTCTTTTTTTTCCATCTTAAGGAATATCTTTTTGGTGATCGTGCTGTAAAACGTCTGTACTTTCCAGGCCTTTTGATCCTGGAATTGAAAGGGGCCACCACGGCCAACTTTCAGTCCCTTTCACGTCGTCTTTCTCTTCTCCATAAGAGCCTCTCCATTTGTCCCTCTGCTTTCTGGCTGAGCGCTTTTTAAAAGCCTTCGGTTCCTGTCGGAGGCACGTTCCGATGCGGAGGGAAGAGCCACCTTGAGGTCAGGGCAGAGCTTTTTCCTTCGTTCGTACAGAAAGATGGCGGTTGGTATGGGAGGTGTTTTTGGCTGTAAGTAGAGGCTGAACTAGGTTCTGCTTCAGATTCCAAGGCTTTAAGCGACAGGAAAGACAGAAACTGGAAAAAGATCTCAGCTGTCAACAACTTTAAATATCTAAACCACACACAGCAGCTTTACTGAGTGTGTGATGTCTGCCTGATGCTCCCTCTCTCACTCTCTCTCTCTCTCTCTCTCTCTCTGCATTTATCTCTCAGAGCCTCTAACGTGATAAGGATAAAGCCTGAATTGGGTTGAGCTGAATGGGACGGCCTCTGTGTTTCCCCGGACCTGATGCGTGGGCTGCTCTCCTGCCACGTTAGATAAAGTAGGAAGAATGGCAGCCTTTATGGAAGCACCTCTGCACATCTCTCCATCTGAAGGAACAGAGAGAGAGAAACAGAAAGAGAATATGAGAGAGAGGGAGGGAGAGAGAGAGAGAGAGAGAGAGAGATGCACATCACTGTGATGAAGGAAGGAAAGTGGGGGGCTATTCCCTTTGCCAAAGAGGTTCTCGTGGTGTGTGTGTGTGTGTGTATGAGTTTGTATACGTGCCTCATTGGCATGTGGGTGCATGTGTGTTTGTGTAAATGACTCCAGCATGAATACTACGACTGTAAACACGTGTCACATAGTAAGGGTCTGTGTGAGTGAGTGAGAGAGAGAGAGAGAGTGTGTGTGTGTGTGTGTGTGTGTGTGTGTGTGTGTGTGTGTGTGTGTGTGTGTGTGTG
>JBBPCZ010000089.1:10353672-10364680 GCA_037974445.1 Brycinus macrolepidotus
GTTAAACTGATAGTCTAGATTAGTGAAGTCTGTGGTTAATGTTAAAATGATAGTCTAGATTAGTGAAGTCTGTGGTTAATGTTAAAATGATAGTCTAGATTAGTGAAGTCTGTGGTTAATGTTAAACTGATAGTCTAGATTCGTGAAGTATGTACTTTATGTTAAACTGATATAGATTGATGATGTTAGTGAGGTTGATGTTAAAGTGCTAGTTCACATCTAATTTGACACCATACTATAACTTTAATGCACTTTATAGCAGGGCACCACAGTCAAAGTCCAATGCATTTCTGAAAGCCGTTGTGTCTTCTGTCGTAGGACTCTGTGCATCAGCAGACCATGCGGGCTATCAGCAGGCTGGAGACACGGACGTATAGCTCTCAAGGTTGTTCTGGTGGCTCCCAGCGCTCCCATGGGGGTCGGGGGTCCAACAGCAGCTCCAATTCCACCCCAGTCTGTGCCATCTGCCTCGAGGAGTTCCTGGATGGACAGGTAAGGATGGATGGATCAGTCTTAAAAATGAAAGGAGGCAAAAATGGCTTTCTTGCACAATGCCATAATAGACCCTTTCGGTGGATAGTTCCTTAAAGAACCCCTTTGTAAAAGAGACACACAATGTAAATATCCTATGAAGAACCTTGGTAAAAAGTTCCTTTGCACTCATGAGCTCTTTATTGACATGGTTTAAAGAACCAAAAGTGGTTCTTCTGTGGAACTGTACACAAAAGAAGCACCCTTTTTAAGAGGGATGGATGAACGAGCTATTAAGCGAGTGAGAAAATGAGAAAAGAAAGGAAAAAAAAGATACGCTCCAGTGATCAACAGCTGGAGCAGGAGATGGTTCATTCATAGCCACATTAGCATGTCTGGCAAGGAACAATCTATTTCTGGTAATAAGACAGGGGTAGTCATGATTTGGATTAGTAAAGCTTCTTTTCCATTTTGGCTAAGGACCTGAGGATCATCTCATGTGCACATGAGTTCCACAAGGAGTGTGTGGACCCCTGGCTGCTCCAGCACCGGACCTGCCCGCTCTGCATGCACAACATTATGGGTAAATAGTGCCAGATCAACTTCTTTCCAGCAGACATAGCCATCAACCATGCAAACAGATCACTGAATGGTGTGTGCTTGCATCCTAGACACAACTTCATAGTACAACATAATGTTTAAGTCATTGCTTTCAATTATGTTTCGCCATTTTTCTTTGTGGAAGGGCCCGAAAATGACATCAAGTTGTTAACTTGTTTATTCGAAGCCATTAAAATACTATTCAGACCAGTTCTAAATAATAATAATAATAATAATAATAATTATTATTATTATTATTATTATTATTATTATTATTATTATTATTTCAAAAAGCAATAGCATTGATTTAGTTTAATTGAAAAGTGCAGACTACACATGACAGAACACATCAGGCGTGGCTGGAACTCTGCCGAGCTATAAACTCACATACCAACTCATCTCCAGTAAGTTAATCAGATGAATGATTAATGAGTTAGTACGTGAATGATGACTAATTCCAACTGACAGTCACTTTAGCTAGCATGTCAGTGATGCCTATTAACTTGAGAGGGAGAGAATGAGGACTAGTGGGAGGAGAGGAGCAGTTTCTGTTGAATAGAAGATGATGGAATGTTACATGGTCAGTGAACAAGGCTGATGGAAATGCTGATGAGGCAGAGTTCAGTTTTTGTGGAATGATAATATACCAGTTTGTTTAGCGGCAGTAGATGATGATGTAGCAATTATTTTGAAGGTAGACTGCAGAAGGAAGTTCACCTGGTCGGGATTTTCACCAGCCTCTCTCGGCTATGTCTAGTTCTCCCTGGACGCTGCATAAAACTTTCAAAACCTAAGGAGTGTGTTGGGAAGATCTTGTTGGTCTGAAAAAGAGAGAAAAGGAAATTGCGGGGGGGTTAGGGTGAGGAGACCACAGAGCCAGGGTATGAAGAAAGTACTGATCTCTGATCTGAGAAGGGGCTCGCTGTGGTGTCCAGTGCTAGGGTAGGTCTGCAGATCAGGTCCAGCGTGTTTTTTTGCTTTGCGGGTTTGGGAGCAAGGAATTGGACTGTGAAGTGATGCCAAGGCTAAGATGAAGTCATCTTTTTGAATTACTGATGGCAGTTTCAGAGTCACAACTGTCTAAAACTGTGGGGATGAAAGTAGTAGCTATTGTAATACTACAGATTTAGAGATATGACTGAAGAACGTCCAACCTAGAAAGTTGAGACCACTCTCTGCTGGTGGTGAGGGGGAAAGGAGGGTTTTAAAAACAGGTTAAAGGGTACAGTTTCGAGAAGGTTGTGTTATTATTTAATCTGAATTAAGGCACTTCAACACTGCGGAGTATGATTGTAAATCCTTTATCCCGCATTTTTTTGAACCAGGACACTTGGGCTGAACTAGCAATAGTGCAGGTCATTGATTGGTAAAATGCAATCACCATACATTTTGCTCAGGTTTACTACTTTCTTCCTTTGTGGGATGGGAAACAGGCACAGGTTCTCTGTCAGTGTATGGATAGTTCTGGATTTGACTTAGTAACCATACCATGCCGTACAGCAATGCACACTGAAGAGTGTCGTGAAAGTTGTTAGTACTGACAATCCCTACAATTCATCCAATAGGACAACCAAGAAACAAATAACATTTTTCACTACACACACCTATATAACCCTGTAACAAACAGCTTTAAATTTAGTACATTAAACCC
Source organism: Brycinus macrolepidotus (assembly GCA_037974445.1). NCBI lineage: Eukaryota > Metazoa > Chordata > Actinopteri > Characiformes > Alestidae > Brycinus > Brycinus macrolepidotus. The sequence continues at coordinate 10,356,395 of JBBPCZ010000089.1, forward strand.
TTAATCCTACCTTACCAAGACAGATAACATAAGCACACTGTATCTAACTGATTATTATCTGTATCTGAACTGTTAATTGTGTTGATGGACTTTTTTATTCTTCTAATGACAATCTCTGACTCTAACAGGTACAGAACTGACCGCTCGTCAGCCTCAGCGAGGCCGCCTGCAGTCTCCTCCAGAGCACAGCCAGGCCTTCTTGCATCCCCACACACACCACTACCCTGTTCCCCATTCTTACCCCCAGCACCCCATTCCCTTCTCCCTACGGCCTCATTACCCACGGGGCCCATCTGGTCCCTACCCACAGCTGGGCCACTACAGCAGCTCACCTCCCCTCCATCCTCGCAGCCTGCGCTGCCTCACCAGCAGGCCTCTAGGTGCTGGCTGCAGTTATCACCTTGCCCCAGAAGGGCACCGCAGTCGGCCTCACAGGACGTCTGGAGGCCACAATTGCCGCAGCGTTGGGCACCACTGCTCTGCCCTCCGCCGCTCCTGTCACCACTGCCCTTCCCCCAACCGTGTACCCGGCAACCGGGCTGCTAACCCCGCTAACCACCACCACCACCATCACCATGGGGTCCATGGGGGTGGAGGCTCCCAGGGTCGCCAAGATGACGGCAGCTGCTCAGGTGCGAGCTACCGCACAGAACGCAGCGGCTACTTCCCTGATGGGCCCGCCAGTGACTCCAGTTCGGGCCCGTGCCACGGCTCGTCCAGCGACTCGGTGCTCAACTGCACAGATGTCAGCCTACAGGGCGTCTATGGCAGCCGTTCCACCTTCCGCAGCTCGCTAAGTAGTGAGTATGACCCCTTTGTCTACTATGGCCGGGAGAGTATGGACGGCCCTCTTGCTGCTGCCAGGCCCCGCTCGCTAGACTCAGGGGTAAACCAGACGGGGGCCGGAGGGGGAGGTGGAGGGTTTGGACTTGAGGAGCCGCAGCAACAGGCTGTGTTCAGCCACGTGCACTACCACAGACACAGACACCACTATTATGATGAGGCTGAGCCGGGACAGGGACCAGGACGAGGCTCTGACGAGGAGCAGGGGAGTGCAGGAGTGGCAGCAGGTGGCTCTGCTAACGCGTCTGTAAGTAAGGACTCGCCAGGCACCCAGGACTTCAGTCCTTACCCTTGCCACTGCCCCAGACCGGACTCCACAGAAAAGCTGAGCCCTGGAGGTATGGAGGATCGGGACTTAGGATCCTCCTCCTCAGGTCCCTCTGTGCTGGTCTCCAGCTCTGCTCTCCCCTCTCCCTCCCCAGCCTGCTGCCTCCAGGGTCCGGGGCGGCCACACCGTCGGAAGACCATCAGCCGCAGCTTGGAGGCTTCTGCGGGACCTCTCCCAGCTGTGCACTTCCATCAGAGCGTGGACCTTCAGGACGACTGTAGCATCCACATCCACTACGGGCAGGGCGCAGGGGGATACTGCTGCCCAGTGCCCCCGGATATGGGCGCCACGCTGCTACCCGTGCCTCTCATCCTGGACTCAGGTGGGCTCGGTGACTGGCCCTGCTGTGGCGGGACGCACAGGGTGTGGCAGAAGCAGGTGCAGCAAGCCCGCTCTGAGCCCCAACTGCTGGGCTCTAGCACTCCTCTGGACAGACCCTTGTGCAGGGCTCATCACAGTCCCGGGCACGAGCTGCCCGCAGACATCTGTCGCTACTGCCAAACTGTATGCAATAATCAGGGTGAGTACATCGGGTTCTCTTATACATGTACGTTCTCTGTCAACTTGACTGAAAACATCTTGTACTTCCACTTAGACTGCAAAAATGAATATCTTGGCAAGTGACTAGATCCTAAAGTCTAGTTAAAATACCTAATATTACTCATTATGAGGTTGTCTTAAGAATAATAAAAGATTGTTTCTATATTTAGTTTCATCTAGCAAAAATTACAATAAAATATATTCTATTTGCATATAATTTTACTACATAAGTGACTTCAAACAAGTAAAATCTATAAAAAAGTCAATAAATAGGTACATCCTTACAATGAACAATCTCACAATTAACAATATTATATATACCAAACAGATTTAAAGACCATGGGGACCTAAATCCATGTTTTAATCTGTGTTTCTAAATAGGTCCTACTCTTGAAGGAGCATGTACACAGATGTAGTATGCCACAGACGCATTAAGACCAATGAAGGACTGAGATACAGTTGTACACACCCTTGGTCAAATGAAAAGTAAAAAAAAATATAGCATTTGTTTGCAGATTTTAGGGCACAATTTATTTTTCCATAATGAGGGTTAAAAGGCCACATTTTACCCATGTTAATTTTAGCTAATTAACAGTCATTTTACATTAAAAAAAAAAAATTACATTTTATATTTGACTGTCATATTTCTCCCCTTTGTGGATTAACTGGGCAGTTTCTATAAGTATTACCCTCACCAATCACTTGGGCCACCTACACACCTTTAACAGGACTGGCTAGCTAAAAGTAACTCATCCAGCATAACCAAAAAGCTGCCAAACTAGCTTATCTTTTTGACTTTCTGCGTGTTGTCTATTCATTTAGTCATTAAACTGGACATGCCAAGCATTCTTATTCACTTTACTTATGGATTCGCATCCAGGGAAGGCATATTCATCAGTAAAGTGAATAAGAACTATACCTTCTTTAAGATACTCCCACATAAAAACTGGAAAATCTTTTAGTGAGCGAACACAACGGGCCTGTTTTTACTGATTTCTCACCTCTCACATTGTTGAGTTTAGTTCTGCTTCAGTGGCATAGCAGTCTGAGGGCCAGATTTCCGTATGAGCGCAGGCACAGCACAACACATGCTTTGATGTGATCACAAAATGCGCCCACAGTAGACAGTAGTTTAATTTATTAAGACTACAACTTATCACATGTTGCACCACCCACTAACTGCGAGTTCAGTGATGAAGAGGTAGAAGTATTAACAAATATAGGGCATATGGGGCAGCTGGTGGCCTAGTGGTTAGGGCGTTTGCCCTGCGATCAAAAAGTTGTGGGTTCGAATCCCAAGACTGCTAGTGGCACCACTGAGGTTCTCTTAAGCAAGGTACTATCCCCACACACTGCTCCCCGGTCGCTGTGTTCCTGGCTTCCCGCTGCTTCACTTGGTGAATGGGTTAAATGCGGAGGAAGAATTTCGTGCTGTTCACACCGTGTGCTGTGGTGTGTTCACGTATGACAGAATGATCACTTTGCAAATGGAAGTTCTTGCCAGTTTACTTCCAGTTTTAGAAGGCAGAGGCAAAACCAGATGCTGTGAGCCGCAGAAATGCTTAAAAATATATATACTGTATATATATATATGCATGAGGAAAACATGCACATTCCGCATTTTGCCACACACACACACAGGCCATTAACTGTGAGTTTAGGCTTTTGTGTTTGGGGCAAAGGGTTTGGTAGAGTGTGTTCTGTGTTACAGAGTGTAATGTCATACATACTTAAATAAATAGTAGCACCACGTTCATATCTTACATTTTTCTTGCAGGAATTTTTTAACTGTCTACTTATCATGTTTATGTGGGTTTTATGTACCAAAACCAATCATATTTTATGTTTAAATCATCATTTTCCAACCTCTGTCTGTCCTTTACTGATATATGTAAATGATCATTTTTATATATATGTAAATGACCTCTATTCCGATTGGCTGCCCTCATTCAAAAAGCGGTCCAGGCTGAAACACTTCTTATAACTTCAGTGTATATGGGTGGGGCTGAACTGCTCTAGGCTGAAGAAGATTTCCCTTGCCAGGATATCATTTTTCTTGTAGTGGCAGTGTAAATGGCGTTTAAAACTGTGATCTAATGTTAAGGACTTGTGTGTTTCTTTCGGCAGGATCAGAGGAAGAGTCTGGTGTTTGAGAACTCTTTCCATCCCCAAAACCTCACGCTGCTACACAAGAGCCGAAATGGACAAAACTTATCGGCCTCTCTTTCTCTCTCTCTCTCTCTCTCTCTCTTTTTACTGATCACTCACTTGTTCAGTCTTCCGAAAAATTCCAAATATCCAGCTTTTATTTCCCAGCATCCCTCAGTTCTCAAAGATGTCTCTAACTCAAGGGCTGACGGTGATTTGGAATTGAGCCAGTTCTGACCACAAACTCATTTCCGACTCATTAACGGTACTATTCAGGTACTACGTTCTGCGTGTCATTTGAACATTGGGTCCAGCAAATACTTGCCACTACAAGTTCTCTTCTGCACTAATTCAGGTTCAACATGAGTCATTCGGCGAACTGGGGGAGGCTGGCGAGAACTTCTAAAAAGGGTTAAGTCATTTGTTTTTGTATTTGTTGTGTTTCCTTTCCCTCGATGAAGCCGTTCAGTAGCTTAATTGAAAGAAAACGAGTCCGGGAATTCCTCAGTTACCTCAATGCGTCGCCACAAAGCCTTTCACGTACCCACAGCTGAGTGTTAACCTGCTGAGAAAACAATCTTTACAAATCCCCTCTTTCAGGGAGTTCACTAGCGTTGAGGTTCATCTGCAGCACACCGTAGCTATCTGTTTTTCGGTCCTGACAGTATTTGATGCTGGTGATAAAGTGAAGAAAAAAATATATAAAAGGATGCCTTTGTTCATTACTGGTAAACCAATACTCTGTACCACCATATGACTTCATGTCCTGTGGGCTACGAGGACTTTGAAGGCGAATTAGAACCGTGGCGGAAGGCACTCGGAAGTCCACAACCCTGTTACTCCTGCGATCTTATCTGTGCGCCTGCATTGTTGCGGCAGCCATGATGTCATCCTAATCGCTGATGTACTGCACCATGCTGCCATCGGCGTCCTGCCTGCGGGCTTGTCTCTCTCTCTCTCTCTCTCTCTCTCTCTCTCTCTCTCTCTCTTCTCTCCAGCCTACCTCAGATAACCAATCAGTCCTGTTTTGTACGATGGTACTTCCAAATAAACTTAATGCCTGGCACCCCTTTCTGCCAACTTCTGATTAACTCAGAAGAGAGACAGGGGGCTTTACATCAATCTGTCCTCGGAAAAGAAAAAAAAAAAAAAAGGATTTGCTGACTGTCCAGAGGTCATTATGGTTTTAGGGTCTTGTGTTTGTTAATTCGAGAAAGGCAGCTGTCATTTGTTTCATATGGTTTTTTTGTTTGTTTGTTTGTTTGTTTGTTTGTTTTTCTTTTGCGTGGATTTTTGTCCTCTTGGTCGAAAACAAAAGCCAACTGACTGAAAGCGGTTTAGCGTTAGCGCAGGCACAAGCATTAGAGAAGCTACTTTCGATCGTCTTTCCACACTGGCTGGTGATCGTCAGCCCATACAGCGCTTGTTGTGTAGCTCAGGACGAGGAAGGATTACACTGTCCATACGTGCATGCTTTCACCTCTGACCCCTTTACCTCATGTGCGACGCTCTCGAGTATATGTGTATGTGTATCCATAAGGACGTAGTCATTTCAGAAACAGTCACCAGCATACAAGCTTGCCAAAGGCGTCTCTTTTTCAATTACTCACGACATGGTTGCTTTCGTTGCTTCCACCTTTTTGTTCGTGGCTCATTTCGAAATTCTGGGGAAAAAAAATGGAAAAAGATCACAAATAAACAACGAAGAAAAACTTTGTTTAGAGTTCCTCTAATATGACATATTGAATGGCCTAAAAATACTGAAATCAATGTGATCTCCAGCGTTTGGTCTGCTTTGTTCATACGTAGTGTAACATACTGAAAACTGCAGTATTCTCTTACAGTTTTAGAATATGGCATCTATCCACTTTCCTGTGGGTAGATAACCAGTAGGTATTGTCTGTCTTTTTTTTTTTTTTAAGGAGAATTCCACTGATTTTTCAAAATCCCTGCATAATTTCATAGTTGAGATGTAAAGCTGTTCAGAGTGGTTTGATGAAATGCTTGATTGTAGAAAAATCAACTGAAACTTTATAGTGTTTATAGTTATAGTGTTCACAGGAGCCAGGGGTCTCAGTTTGTACAGACCTAATATAGACATTTTATTTCCCATCCAGAATGACTAGTGAACCTACACGTATCTTCTGAGATTTTATTTTATTTTTTTTAATGTTGATAGAGGTACATTATTAAGAAAACCTTCTCAAAACTGTCATAACTGTGTCCTGGGCATCAGGCAGTGTATTCATGAGCATAGCTTTTAGAGGCGTTAAACACGTTAAACACATCACATCCTATGACAAGCACTGTGAACAATTCTGCCTCAGTTTCTCTAGAACAGAACATTTCAGGTCAGACCACTCTGAATGACTATTAATGTTCTAAAAATTAGGTGGAAAATTAGGTGGAATTGCTCTTTAAAAAGGAAGACTCTTTAATAAATCTAGACAGAAACAGTAAAACGCTGGAAATTGCTCCGAAATGAATACATATATAGCTTTCACCTATAATGTTCATTGTCAAATTTGAAGATATCATTTGTTCCTATTATTTGAACACTTTTAAGTGCATGATTCCAATTTTCCTTAGAATTAAATGTTCCCTGCTGCTTGTTTTGAACCAGTGAGATTTCACATGAACAGATTTGGATGGCTTTTCTCAGTACAGGGTCAATCTGGAGGGTTCGAGCCCTAAGCACAGATGCTGCAGCTTGTTGGCTTCCTCGCTGTCGTATGTTTCAGTCACTTTCCTATAAGGCTGTAAATTCTACACATGGCCCAAACAGTAACACATCAGAAAAAGACGGGGGGGTGGGGGGCGGGGGGGACCAGGCCTTGTGGAATTCAGTGCAGATGTTAGTTTTGAGGAATATCCATGCAAAACATTGTAAAATGTGGAATTGTTTTTCTTTGTCTCACTAAACCACTATTGAACCTTATCACATTGCTAGAAGAGTGACTCTCCCAAACCAAGGCCTTCTAAATGAATGAAAAGGAAAGTGATGAAAGGTTCGAGTCATGTGACATCCATCCATTCAAGCGTGGGGTCCTTTGATTCTCATACGAAAACATATTGTTAATAATTAAGTGCTCTTACCTCGAATCACCCTAGACTTGCCTTGCATTAGGCCTGCTTTGCACTTCTCTGTTGCCTTTAATCTTATGCGGTGCCTCGGTCTACTTCCTCACCGGCTTTGTCTTAACATTACCCAATCAGGACTTTGTAAAAACAACTAGAAACGATTTAGAAGAGGAACTCGAAGCAAAACAAGCTTAGCATTTATGTAGCCTACCAGGAAACATCATGGAAAATCAACGAAATGTCGCAGAACGTTAAGGGTGATTTTATTTCCTTTTCTTGATCATTTGCTTTTTATTTTATTTTTGTATTTTTTTTTAAATTTTTTTCCTTGATGGCGAACGAGCTGAAACTGCCTTTTCACAGAGCAAATTCCCTCCAAAAAGCGAAGGGATATGCCAGTATATTTTCGATATATCAGAAACACACACACACACACACACACACACACACACACATACACACACACACACACACACAAACTTTAATGAGATAAAGTGTTGTATTTTATATATAATAGACATTTTTATATATAATAAAAAAAAACATTTCAATATGGTAATGTCACTAATATATTTATTTACTAATATATTTATCCATTGTTTTTTTTTTGTTTGGTTTTTTTTGTCCAGGTTTGAGAAAATGAAACAAAAAAAAAAAAATTATTTTTCCCTCCTTTGGAATTTTTATCTTTATGAAACTTACAACTGCCATCATAGATGTATCAGCCTGGCATCATTCCAATTATATACAAATAAATTATTTTTAAATAAAATGATAAAGATTTGAGTGTTGTTCTTCTGTGTTTGTGCCTTTGCTGAAGGCCGTGTTTAGGGAACAGCGCACACATACAGGCCGTTTCTTGCTAGAAACGATACGGTTGTTTCTTAGGGCCCCCAAACCACCTTAAGGGTGTGTGGATTTTTTTTTTAATTGTATGTAATATTTTATGTAGTTTTTTTTTTAATCATTTTTACATTAGCCTTTACAAGATGTCTGTGTGTCCTTAAAAAAGACTTAATTTGATTAAATGCCTTGTGTTTCAGACTACATGGTCATTGACGGATGGCACACATTGAATAATACTGGCTTGCTAGTGGGGGTGCTGGTGGGGGGGTTGGGAAGAAACCATGACTGGAGGGCCATTTGTAGGCCACCAGGGCTGGACAGGGACCAAAAAACGGCCCTGGCATTTTTTGGTCATAGCGGCCCACTATGATTATTTACACGATATGCGAAAGCACACGACATACCAGAGGATATATGTGCGCATTGTGTGATTTCAAAATTAAAATAAAGCGCAGCAGTCTACAAGGAAGAGAGTAACCATGAACTTATATGCTCTTTCA
>JBBPCZ010000089.1:10384301-10408801 GCA_037974445.1 Brycinus macrolepidotus
GGAACGTACTAAAGTGTGGCACATAGCTTCTCTCTCTCTCTCTCTCTCTCTCTCTCTTTCTCTCCTTTTCTCTCTCTCTCTCTCTCTCTCTCTCTCTCTTTCAATTATTGTCTCCCTCTTTGTGCGTGTGTGTTTTTGTGTGTTTGTGTGTGTGTGTGTGTGTGTGTGTGTGTGTGTGTGTGTGTGTGTGTGTGTGTGTGTACGCTAATCCAATTGGAGAATACTCCAGGGTTTTGGCCTGCGACTGAAAGCGATAGAGCAGGAGTGGAATATTGATAGACTGTAGTGTACACAAACACACATAGCTCTGAACACACGCAAACACACATTGCTGAACATACAGATACCCACAGTGTAAGGAACACACACAGTCTAAGGGACTGGAGTGATTGTGGGCTTTTTCTGTAAAGACTGAGTTATTGTTTGTGCTTTGATATAATTTAAATACCTAAATAACTACTAGGGGTGTAAAATGCATTTAATCAAGTATCGAAAATATAAGCATAGAGTCTAGGTATCAGCATTTTTTAAAAATATAGAGAGTTTAGGTTGGAGTTTAATACACTGTGGGCTGTGGGAATGTTCCCGTGGTGAAGGGGTGTTGTTGGGGACAGTTTGATACACTGCAAGTAACTGTAACACACAACCTGCCGTGTATTACTGGTTTAATAAAACGAAAATATGATAACATACACCACTGTTCAATAAAAAATTATGTATTTTATATTCATAAATAACCACCCCTAAGCAACTCTTCCACCAAGACCGGTAGTTTGCTAACTGTAAGCTGTGGTTGCCAAGCAAGTTAACGGTCAGGGATGGCATTAATGCAGAATTCAGTTGATGCTTTTATCATGCAGTCATGCAGAAGTAGAAGTCTTCAAGTATTAAATTGTCTTTAATTTCAATATATCATTTGTCATCTGCTGCTGAAGCAGCATACATAGCAACACTGAGCTATGGATATGTGTACTTTTGAAGGTTTCATATTCATATTTCTTACATTGCATTAAATTACATTCAAAGTGGCATTAATGAAGTATTAAAGCTGATTAGGATTGTGGTTCATTAAAATACACACCTAATCAATGTTAATACAATAAAAGATAACGAGAATTTCTTGTTTAGTTTCCTAACTGTAAGCTGTGGTTACCAAACAAGATAACAGTCAATGATTACTCTTGCAGTGGCATTAATGCAGAATTCAGTTGATGCTGTTTTCATGCAATCATGCAGAACTAAAAGTCTTCAAGTATTAAACTGTCTTTAATTCAAATGTATCATTTGTCATCTGCTGCCAGCATACGGAGCATCACTGAGCTATGGATATGAGTAATTTTGAAGGTTTTATATTTATTTTTAAATTTGGCTTCACCACTTGATAATTTGGTCTTATAATAATAATAATAATAATAATAATAATAATGAAGTATTAAAGTTGATTAGGATTGTGATTCATTCAAATACATGCTAATCAATATTAATACAATAAAAGATAACGAGAATTTCTTGTTTTCGAAAAAGTTTTTTGATATGTTGTGACTTGGTTAGAAAAAACACAGGGTGTCTTTCTCCCTTCAGGTCTGTACGCATCATAGATATTGCATGGATTTGTTGATTTCCACCAGCACCACTCTGATTACTTAATGAAAAACTAACTCTAAGCAAGGTGTTGATGGGTAACCGTAAATACTGGGCTTTCTCAAGGAGAGGAATCAAAATGGTTATTCTTTAGCCTAACCTGAATGCCTTTAAATTTAGATTTTATTTCTAATAGTAAGTTCACAGAATGTTGCACATGGATTAATAGTCTGTTAATTTGCTATTTAAATTTACTAAGTTCAAATACTTCAATGTTCAGTTGAAAACAATTTTTACCGTGTTTATTTTCTGAGCAAACAAATAGCTTTACGTATTACATGTTTTCTGAAATTGCCTAAGACTGCAAAGTACTGAATGTGTGTATAAAGGCTTTGAACGTGGCTCAGCCAATCAGATTTTAGAACTAGAACAGGGTTGGGACGTGGCTAGTTGCGTCTAATCTAAGTGTGCTGTGTTTTTTGTGCAGTGTGAGGGGAAACCTGCAGTGAAGGTAAAGTGCTTTAGCTGTTTTTCTTTAATGGAATGGAGCGAACAGTGGGAAATGCTGCTGCAGCTTCTTACATCAACCCCCACCACCACCACCCACCAACCAAATGGGCGACAATCCAATTTACCCATGATTCCATCAGACTGTTCTGATTCATTAGCCTGTAGTGGGGGCCCTGACCCAGCTACACACACACTCATGCACCCACATGTGCACACACACGGCCGTTGCTAGAGCTTCAGATTAGTCAAAGGAGATTAGAGCTACTAAAGCTTTGAATGTTTAATTATTATGCCGGTATGTATTTGTATGTGTCCCCAAACCACTGGCCATTTTCATAAACACCTGACACATTAATACTGTAGTGAGGTACACATGGTCGTACACATAAGCACACAACTAACGTAAATTAACAAACTATTGTCCAACATTTTTCTTAAGTAAACAAAGAATATCCAAAATCTACAATCATATTTATGCTGTCTTTATATACACAGTTTGGGTCTCATTCATTAACCAGATGGAAGAAGTGTGTGTTTACATGTTTGCAGAAATCGGTCACATATCATCACTGTTCGAACTACACCATAAATAGATGCTCGGAATCAGACCATTTCTGATCGAAATCACTTCCAGTCACTTCCAGTTACATATTTATAGCAGATATTGTCTAATCATGGTCACACAGTGGATACTGTTCAATCATATATTTACAGGGGACACTGGCAGATTCCGATACCATGGTTATAGTGGAAAACATCTGGTTTTGACATAAAGAAGCATTTGATTCCAGTGACATATTTATAAAGGAAATTGACTAATTCCTGACACGAATTGGCTGCTTTTGATCACAGGCGCAGAAAAATGGGTATATTCTGATACACATTTACAGCAGAAAACTGTATTGCAAACATATTTACAGTAGAATTTGTCTAATTCTGCTCAGATACAATGGAAACTTGGTGATTCTGATCACACACTTACAGCAGAAATCATTCGATTCTGATCACGCATGTAACCAGCTGATTCCAAACTGTAGATTATTGATCTTTACACCTCAAATAGACAGTGCTGGTATAACAGATGGTGTGATGATGAAGGGTAACATTCACATATGTCTATGATTCTGTTTTTTTTTTTCTCAGCATCACACTATAATGTGTGCGTGTGTGTCTGAGCTGTGATCCGTGGTCTTCATAAGCACTTCATGATAGTGTATATAAATGATGAAGCTGTCTGTGACTTAATGATATAGTCTTTGGAGGATGATGCACTATCTACAGTAGCACAGAATCACTGGGCTTGCAGTCATGGTGAAGAGGCAATTAAAACATCATCTGACCCTGATGTGTGTGACATCTACTAAATGTATCACCCTCTTGTACACGCAGGTGAATTCTGCAGGATTTATTCCCCCTACACACACACACACACGCACACACACACACATGCATGCCCATGACCCAAGACCTAATATTAACCCATGTCCTAAATATTGTCTTTTCTGCACTGTTATCTCTTTCACATGCACGCAGATTAGTACTCATGCTGTGTTCCTCACACTCTGGCCAAAATTGGATTCTAGTATAGCTTTGAATTGTGTGAGGTGTGTGGTGGCATTAGATTCAGGCATTATTAGAACAGAGGTAAGGTGACCCTCAAGCCTCAAGGCCTTTTTACACACCCTGTGCAATTACCCTGTCCATGCTCCACCCACAAGTGCTTGTATGCTGTTGTAAGTTAGGATGAGCCTCAAAGAACTTGGCAAAGAGAAATCGAGTCCTATATAAAGGTTTAGGCACCCCTGGTCAAATGACATGTTTTTCTTGTTTCCGTTGAAGTAAAAGTATACATGCTCTATAGAGAACTACACATTTTCTTGTACAATTACAGTTTATAAAAAAAACAGAATTATTACTGTTATTACTGAATTTTATTTTTGCTGAATTGAACTTCGGAAAAAGTAAAACATAAATATGAAGCCAGTGCAAAAGTTACCGGATACTTTGTTTATTGGATTTTATGCATCCCTAGTGGTGCAATTGTCATCAGGAGATTGTTAGTTCAGTCCTGGTGATGCTGCAGCCATCTGTGGCCTAGAGTCCAGTTGGCTCTGGGTAGGTAGGATTGCCCTCTTTTTTTCCCTCCATCACTCACTCAGCAAGGATGTCTTTTAACTCATGTAACAGAATTGGTAGTTAGTGTTCTCCTCCAAGCACATTAAGCTGTCCAATGACATTGTCTTAGCGACAGTTCAAAAAGATGTGGTGGGGCTTCAGGTGACTTGGAGGAAGTCCGCTGTAGCCCTCTCCCCCCCAGTGTTGTTGGTATCGTGTGACTGGGTTCTAGCTAGTGGGTGGAATTGGACATGATTAAATTGGGGAGAAAATGGGAAAATTAATAGCACACTTTAAAACACTGCTGCAGTTTTTCATTGGGTTGAATATGATTTATCAGTGTTTTGTAATTTGTCCAACCACTCTCAGTGGCTGCGAAAGAGCAGCCACTGATCAACCATAACATTAAAACCATCCGCTTAAGATTGTCTCTCTCCCCCTCGTGCCACCAAAGCAGGTGTCCTGTGTTTCTGGCACTAAGACCTTAGCAGCAGATCCTTTAGGTCCTGTAAGTTACAAGGTGGGGCCTCTATCAGGCTAGTTTGTCCTGCACATCCCTCAGATACTCAGATAGTTTGAGATCTGGTTCCGTTCTGATACTCACATGCCCGTCGTAGGTACTTTCGGCAGTGAATGGGGTCAGCATGAGCACTCTGACTGGTGCACTGTGTATTCTAATCAGAATCAGAATCAGAATCAGAAAACTTTATTGATCCCGCAGGAAATTGCTTAAAAGAAACGCAGAAATAACTCTCTCTACCCGCATGTTTAGAGAGGGCACAGCTTACTAATACTAAATAAACTGAAATAACGGTTGAAAAATAAAGACAGAAAGTTTATTTTTGACACCTTTATTAACTTTTTCAACCACTCAAGTTACAGTAGCTCTTTTCTGGGATCAGATCAGACGGGCTAGCCTTCTCTCCAAGCATGCATCAGTGAACACTGGGCGCCCATGATCCTGGTGCTGGTTCATTGATTATCTTTCCTTGGACCACTTTTGGTAGGTAGTGACTACTGCATACTGGGAACACCTCACAAGACCTGCCATTTTGGAGATAATCTGACCTTCTTGTCTAGCCATCACAATTTGGTCCTGGTCCAAGTCACTTGCTTTTCCATTTTTCCTGCTTACAACACATCAACTTTAACTCTTTACGTTGTTGCCTAATATATCCCACTCCTTGACAGGTGCCACTGTAACGACATAATCAGTGTAATTCATTTCATCTGTCCGGGGTTTTAATGTTGAGCCTGACTGGTGTATTTAAGTCGAAAGATAGCTTAGTGAGTTTCATTTCTCCATTTTTTTCAGACACATTAAAACTGAAAAAAAGTGCAAACTTGGCCATTGCAAACTCCTCTTCACTGGAACTACCATCACCCTCTGTGTTATGAGGACTTATGTTGAAAAATTATCTTGCTTTTCTTGGAAAAAAGACCACCTTACAGATGCACCATTGATAATTGTAACAAACATTTTTTATGAAGAGAAAACTAGGAGTTATCAGAAACCAAAGCTCCAAAAACAACAGCAAAAAAAACACACCTAATCATTTTATCTGCTCTAAATCAATATTTAATTTTTTTCTCTTAATCCCTTAACACCTGAAGCATTTGGTTTCGGTGTTTTGGGCTCAGCAGCATTCTGACACTGGGCCACACTTAGCCATGTCCATCTCACGGCTTGTTTCACGCTGTTTAACCTTTCGGGGAAAAGCTTGGCCAGGCGCAGCTGAGAGCAGTAAATGGTGGATTGTACAAAACTTTAATCTGACTCCAGTCTTACTTCAAGTGCTAACAATATAGCACCACTTCTTTGTATGTGTTAGAGCATACTTTCTGTATAGTTGCTGACTGTAACATATTGGAACAATAGTAAACAAACTATGTACATGCCATATTTTTTCCAGTATGTTAAATGCTACAAATAAGCAGTAATCTTGCAATTAAAAATGCATGTTCTTTGTAGAGGGTGTGTGCTTATTTTCACTTCGCTTCAAAATCAACAAAAACATGTCATTTGACCAGGCGTTCAACATTCCAAGACATTTTGATTTTGGTCTTTAGAAACATGTAGCAGTTACTTTGAAAATGATTGAACACTCAGTAGTTCATGCTGTCAGTGTTGAATGTGTTCACATATCTTCAGCTCATCCTGGAAAAAGCAGATGTTCTGAGTAAAATAACTATACTGTTAATCTGCATATTTCTAATTTTATGGATGCATATATGTGTGTGTGTGTCTGTGTGTGTGTGTCTGTGTGTCTGTGTGTCTGTGTGTCTGTGTGTGTCTGTGTGTGTGTGTGTCTGTGTGTGTGTGTGTCTGTGTGTGTGTGTGTCTGTCTGTGTGTGTGTGTGTGTGTGTCTGTGTGTCTGTCGGCTCAGGGCAAGGAGCACTAAACCCAGCCTCCAGAAGGAAGATCCTGAATGATGGCGACTCAGCATTTCTTTGGCGTTGTGGCATCATCAGTGGGCTTTATGCTTATGTTTAGATTATGTCATGTGTTTCCCTCAATATTGTTTAGACCGCTTACATTCTCTGGATGTTATACAGTCTTTAGTTTGAAATTGGCTTCTGTTGATTTACTGCTTTAAGGTTATAATCACCACTTTTGGACAAAAGAAATAAGAATTAAATTTATTTATGTAATAATTTCCTGTTATAAAGCTTGCTAAATAATATTAATCTTGCAATTTTCTTTACTATTAAAACAGTACATTTGCTATGGGGCATTAATAAGACATCAGGCTATAAGTTTCTCACTCTCCTGCATACTACCTGAGCATCTCAGCATTTTGCTTGTGAGTGAACTTCTCAGCATTTATATATATATATATATATATATATATATTCTAGTGCATCTCCACTATAATTTGAGTTACATTAAATTGATTAATGTTAAAAATGGATATGAAGATAGAGAAGGTAGGTCAAAACTGCAACGGCGACTGTACATTTGTATTTTCAGTGGTGAGAGGCTATAATTATACACTACAGTATAAAATATTGTGCTTATCATTTTTGGGCTAGTTTGGCAAATATAAAAAATGAAATTTACACATTTTCACCCTATAAGTATCGTTAGTTGATTTGTCAGCTGTCTGGCCTTCCACTCTAACTGTGAAGAGTTCAGTAGGGTTTTATATACCTTTTAAATTGTGCTCTGTGGGGTCAACAAAAGTGTTTTATCCCATCCCAGTACAGGTAAACTGATTTGAGTTCTGTGGGGACAGTGGAGATGAATCAGAGTGGTCACCTGGTTGCATAGCCAATGGGCAGTATGGGTTGGTCGCACACAGCCTTCACCATCATGGATTGGCGTTTGTTTGGGACTTAATTGTGAAGACGAAGTGAAAATCAATCACAACTGGTAATTTTGTTGCGTGACGTTAGTGCAGGAGTTTGATGTGCATTAGGGTGGAAGGCATTGTGTCAGTGAGTTGGACTGATCAGTTGGATCTATGGACAGATCAATAAATCAGTCGTGGTCAGAGGAACACAGTGTCTTTAAGAAGGGCAGTAACGTACAAACTCTGTCCCTGGAAAGTTTCTGGTTATGTGTGTCCATATGAGGTGTTATTTTCCGCTGTAACTCAGCCAGGTACTGAGGCAAAAGTGCTTTCGTGCCTTATTTACTTTTTAAATATTCTGCCTCATGAAATATTGAACGGTTTCTTGATTTAAAGAGACACGTATGAGACAAAGATGAAGTTAGTGGAGAGAGAGCTGAGAATGAGGGAATAAACGCCAGTTTGCTAGGGTGGTATGCCCCCCTCTCTCTGTCTGTCTTTATCTTTCTGCTTCTCATATATAGAACCAAACCAACCAAAGGTTCTTCAAATATACATACCTCAGCTTCTCCATCAGAGAGATACTGTGTCTCCATGCATCAAGGCATTTAAACATTCAGTTGGTTCTGTCATCACAGGCAGAACAAGGCCTTGTGTCTCCAAATTGGTTACTTTTCAGGAAAAAGGGGCAACATTTTAACTTTTAAGATAGGTTAATGTAGCAGGATGATTTGTAGATCATTTCTGCTGGCCCGTTTAGCATTTGCTATGCTGGAGAAATAAAAATAAAAATAAAAATTAAGGATGCAGAATATCAGTGTTTTCAGACTTTGTTTTGTAGGATTGTAACACCACTTACTTTTTCAGTATTTTAGCAAAATTTTAAATTTAATTCGCAGAACCTACTCTTGAGACTAGAGCTGAGAGACCAGACCGTGTGTTGCAGCAGTGCTACTGTTCTGCTGAGGATCTGGCATTGTAGTCCTAAAACTGTAGGTTTATTATTCAGCCACAATAATAGTTATAATGTCAGAGTTAAGACTGGGTATTCAATTACTGCTATAAATGAAAAGCTAACGCCTATCAGACTAATCTTTAAGTATTGTTATGACCGTAGGGACCCACAAACCGGTGCTTAGAATGTAAGATTTTAAGGTTTATCTGCCAGGGTCAGTGATTGTTAGAGAGCTCTGGATTCGGTGTGGTATTCTCACTGTGCTCTCATGTTAATCTTTATTAAAACCAAGGCCAACATTTACAGGCCTGCGTGTATATGCTGCGGCTGTAAGTGTGGATTGACTGCTAGCAATGTCCTAATCTGGGAGAGAGTCTCTAATCCAGAGCAAAGCCCCTCATCAGATTAAATGTGTTTCCCTTTGCCAGCTCTGTGTGGGAACGTGCCGTTGAAAGAGACGGAAGTAACGCGCAGACCGAAGGATGTGCAAGGAACCAGGGAGAAGTGTGAACTCCAACTGGGAAAGAAAAAAGGGGGCCTGGGAAACAAGGGGCGGTTTCCATAGTAACGTGCATTTACCGGGTCTTCTCAGATGTGTGTGTGTGCGCGTGTACGGGTGTCTGAGAGTCTGCATGTCTGGTGGTCTGAATACGTGAACCCATTATTGGTTTTTTTTTTTTTTTTTTTTTTGGTCTGTCTCTGTCTCTTTCGTTCTTTCAGTACAGTGGTGATCTCTGTAAATGAATATGCTCCCTCTTTGTTCCAGAGGGATTAAAACTGGGCAGTTTTGCCTTTTAGCGAATTAAAACAAATTTGTGCCTCCTGCCTCCCCCCCCTTCAGCCACATACACACAAACCCTCGGAGCAGGTGCACAGACCACATTGAAAAACAGCTGTGGTGGCGCATTCTCCCGTGCCCTAAAGCGAGAGTAGGAAAAAAGTGGGGAAAGAAAAATATATGTATATGTGTGTATATACCGCTAACCTGCATTATGCAAGAAGGCTGTGTGCGTTGTGCTTTTTGTGCCATCCCTTAAAATAGTAACTACATCAGGAAATGACTCTTCAGAAAGAATGGAGGGATGAGAGGGAGGAGGGAGAGGAGTGACGAAGCAAAAAAGAAAGCGCAGAGTGTCAGACACACCGTCCTCCATCTTTGTCCGGTGGGAACATGCTGCATCTTCCCTCAGGCTTTCAACAAACAGTAAATTGTGTATCCCTCCTAAGGATCTTTTATGTGGGCTCACACTCATCACTACACAACTTGCATATTAGTTTCTAAATAATTTATAGTAATTATGTAGTAAGTCTGCTTGGTCTAGTAATGTTTCTTCCTGTATTTAGATGTGCCACATTACATATCATTTATAAAATAGTTTGTGGGCTAGCTTTTATATCCTGAACTGTTATAAGCCTTGCCATGACTTTTTCCCACATTTGTATCATGAGTATCTTTCAGTTCTTTGAGTGTGTGTGTTTTGTCTCTTACTCTTCATGGATGTATGTATGAGCGTGAGTGTAAGATCGAGAGCAGTCTGTCTGGGTGCAGTCAGTCTTTGAAACTCACGTTTCACCACACTGCATGACCAGTCCTCGTTCAGAGTGAAAAATCTTACCTCGTTTTGGTATTACATCCCCTCTCAGTGCGGTAAAATTTAACCCACACGTGCATACACAGAGACTGAGATTTGATGTAACTTTTTTTTCTTGAGTAATTAGCTAGTTCTGACAGTCAAGCATGCTTTACCTGTGACTGCATAGCAAGAGCATAGCATTACTAATACTGGGCCACTTAGTAAGTAAGACTGAGGGGATTCAAAAAATCTCACCAAATATTGAAACCAACTTATTTATAATAAAATCTGTAATAGAAGTTTGATGTATTAGTTCTGTTAATCAGTTTAGCAACAAAGGCTTTAGTTTTATGAACAATTACTATTTTAGTACACAAGGTGGCAGTATGATTGTTACTCACTAGATTTGGAAGAAGAAATCATCTAGCTGTTCTCTCGCAACAGCACAGGGTCAAGATAGACAGGAGAATGTCGCTCCGCAAGAGAAGAATGAACCCCAATTGTTTTCTGAGTTCAAAATCCGATACAGTAGTGATAGTGTAACGCCACTTTTTTCCGGTGCTGATATTAGAACCTTGAGTATTGTCCGTTACTAATACAGATCCTTCAAAAACTACCAAACTTTAAAATGAGCCCAAGGCTGATACCTGATATCAGATCTATTTCTGCTTAAAGTTGAGCTTTAGGGAGTGCATATCATTCATCCATTATCAGAACTGCTTTTCCTAACTATGGTCGCTAGGGGTGCTGGAGTGTATCCCATCAGTCACAGGTTATCTCCAGTTCACCTGACATGCATGTCTTTGGACTGTGGGAGAAAACCAGAGCACCCTGCAGAAACCCACGCAGATATGGGGAGAGCTTACAAACTTGATGCAGAAAGTACCTTGTCCACCCTAACCACTTATCCACCCATGCTCATAACAATTATCAGTATTAAATGAAGTGGACGGCAAAGAGAAGCAAGATTTCAGCCCTACTTCTCCTAGTCGTCTTGCGAGTGAGAGCCTGGACAGAGATGGGGGAAGATGGATGTGTGGGAGGGAATGAAGGAGGATGGGGAAAAAAGAGTGATGGATTTGTCAGTGGATGGAGTGATGGCCTGAAGATCCATTCTTGACCTCTGAGAGGCGGGTATTAAATCTCATGTGCTCGCTCGCTCGCTCTCTCTCCCTCTCTCTCACTTGAAATCCCGAACTCTATAATTTATTGCTTCTGTCTAGAACATCTAGGCACAAGTATCTCCCAGAATACCAAATGAGAGTTGTGAGGAGAAGGGGGATTAGTAGGTGTTTTAGCATACTTCCCTTAACTCTGCTTTTTTTCTTTGTGATCTTTACGCTGATAAATACATGTTGTGTTGAATGCAGACAGGGATGGGCAATGACATGTTATTGTGATCATGAAAAATTATCACAGTATGCTTTTCTTAGTAGTGTTGATACTAGATTCCTAGTGTAGATTCTTAGTAATTATAGATACTAAATACTGACTGCTGTTTATAAATTGCATAGTAGCATGTAGCTGGTTGGATGTCTCACTATTTTCATTTTTCCTTGTTTTAAATGTGGTACTGCTGTTGGTACTACGGTCATCACCTTCATATTTTCGAAAGAAGAATTGGAGTCAAATACACAGCGATAGACACATTGGTCTGTGCTGACTAAAATATCAGATACTGAGGCTGTGATTTATTAAGTGGATAATAACTGATCAAGTCAAGTCAAGTGGGTGTTTTTCATTTCAGTCATATAAACAGTACACAGTGAATGCAACGCAAAGAACAGAACAAAAACAGAACACCACGAGACTATACAAGTATGGGCAGGACAGGACTACAGAGAGAGTGCAAAAAAAACAAACAAGCAACAGTACAATAAATTCACAGGACGAGACAGTGCACTCGATAGGAGCAGTAACTACTGGTGTAAGCGAATACTGTATTGTCTGAGGCATTAAGTGTGCAAAAGATGCGAAGATTGAGGTAGACAGCAATAAATTGTGCAAAATAACAGCAACAGGATTGTACAGTATATAAATAATGCAGGGTATTTGCAGTTACAGAGGCAGTTGGGGAGTAGGTTTTCTTTGTTGATGGCAGAACAGGTGTGTGTGCGCGTGCGTGCGTGCGTGCGCGTATGTGCGTGTGAGAGATGTACAGCTGGTTATTTAGTACTGATTTAGGAGTTGGATGGGAAAGAAACTGTTCCCCATCCTGGTACTGAAGGCCTGGATGCTGCTAAACCTTCTGCCAGATGGAAGGAGGGAAAAGAGGGTGAGGAAGGGATGTGTGGGATCATCCACAATGCTTTGTGGATGCAGCGTGCGGTGCAAATGTCTGCTACGGAGGGGAGAGAGACCCTGAAGATCTTCTCAGCAGTCCTTACTATCCTCCGTAGGGCATTGCAATCAGATGCGGCACAATTCCCTACAACGCCAGGATGCAACTACACAGAATGCTCTCTATAGTCCCTCTGTAGAATGTGGTGAGAATTGGGGCAGGGAGGTGCGCTGTCCTCAGTCACCGCAGGATGTAGAGACGCTCCAGGAACTTCTGGCCGAAGGAGTTGGTGTTGAGGGTCCATGTGAGGTTCTGTGTGATGTGAACGTGGTGCTCTGGATGATCTCCACTGTGGAGCCGTTGATGTTCAGTGCAGAGTGATCACATTGTGCCCTCCTGAAGTCAACAACCATCTCTTTTGTTGTGCCCACATTCAGAGACAGGTTGTTGGCTCTGCACCAGTCCATTAGCTGGTGTACCTCCTCTCTGTATGCCATCTCGTCATTCCCGCTGATCAAACCCACCATGGCTCCTGACTTTAGAGCCATAGAAACAGTCCAAGCTTTCCATTAAACCCAGTCTGATGTAGCACCACAACTTTTACTGCTTATTACAGATTGTTGGCTCATTTTGTGCAAAATGAGAGATTTCAGAATTAAGCTTTTCACCTTCTTTTACATCTTCATCTCTTGATATGCACATTGGAGCAAAATTCTTTCTTAGTATAAACACACTGACTTGATTGCAAATCCCAAGTCATGCCTAATGTAGATGGAATTTAATGGCTTAATGTGGAATTGCTTTGTACCTCATTCTGAAGAGTTCCGGAGAAAAAAATTATTATCTTAAAGAGAATTGCTGAGAGAGGCGCCATTGTGATGATCCATTTGCTAATTGACCACTTGTTTGGAAGACTTCAAGATTCTGCCATCTCTTGCACATTGGCTTCATACCAAGTGTAAATGAAAAGGCTGGAATTCCATTCATCAACTTAATGGAGCCTTTGGAAAGAGGCAGACTGTTTATCACTCAGGGAGAAAGAAAGAAAAAGGAAAGGAGAGAATGAGTTAATGTTCAAAGGCTGAAGTTTGTATGAAGAGAGAAAGAGGCATGATATCCATTAAAAGGCTTTAAAAGAAGTTCCTCATCAAAGACCCTGAACAGTCTTTCCTCAGAGCCATTTGTCAACTCTCCTGGCTGATGCAATTTAGCACCTCAGCGAACGGACAACTGTGGATTGTGGAAGGCATTTGCCTAAGCTGAGAGAACGTAACCTGGGTCATTTAGTATTTCTGCTAGTTTTTCAGCTCTCTGCTTCTTTTGCAGAACTTAGTGTCACCCTTATTTGGTTAGTTCTTTATGACCAGTTGTTTAATATGTTGTTGGCCTTTCACATGCTCTGACTTACCGTAAATTGTAAGGAGGACCAGCCTCTGATTGGGCTTGTTGCTCAAGCATGTTGAACTTGGAAGAATTTGGAGACCAGGGCAGCGCCTTGGAACTCTTCATCATGTTCCTTAAACCATTCCCAAACAAGGTGTGCATGCCTGTTTTAGGTGCTTTTGGTGTGCTGAGGTTAGCATGGGCTCTCTGGCTGGTCTGCTGCTACGCAGCCCCATACACAACACAGTGTGATATGCTTTGTGTTGTGACACATTCACAATCACCTGGCTGTAACCATTTGGACCTTGACAAAGTTGCTTAGGTCTTTACGCCCATGTTATTCTGTGAGAGGTCTTAATGTTATGGCTTGGCTGTGAAGGTCACCCCGTAAAACTATTCTTTACTACTGTCTGTCTCTTAATAGTCTTCTTTCTTCTGTAACCACACCAAGCTAATGGGGATTTGTAGTATAGACTTAGCACACAGACTTGCCCTAATGTAGTGGCTAATTATGTTTGTGGCAGATGCTATCTGAGAGTGCTCATTGATGTTCTTACATGGCACTTTCAGAGAGGCTAGGTAAAGCAGAGCTGAAGTGTTGATTTTTGAGTGTCTCGTACACTTGCATTTTAGTCCTATAGCTGAAGAGTTTTCTATAAAGGATTTATTCGATCTTGAAACTGTGATCAAAGCTTGGCTCATGGTGGCTTCCTTCCCTTCTATACTATGCACTCAGTAGTGTTCCTGAACTGACTGTCTCTCAGTCTGTCAAATAGCATGTCTTCTGAAAGTAGAGTCGGGGGCCAGGCTTGTTATGTCTTGGCTTTGCTGGAATGCACAGATGGAATCCACATTCCAAAGCCAAAGTGGAACTGTCAATCTCCCACCCCATCTCCCACCTTCTTCTCTTTTTCATTATCCTCCTGTTCTTTGCCAGTGGCAAAAATGGCTATGAAGATCAAACCTGGAGCATGTTATGAAATAAATTGTCATTTGATATTCAGAGGGTACTATATGCAAAGGAAATATGATCACATGGCTCAAAAGTTACATGGCACTGGCAGTTTAAAGCCATTCTGACTGACTTTGAAGGCCAGCTGAATGATGCTCTTGAGTAATCAAGCATACCTACTTTTTGCTAGTGCTGAAGTAGGAGAGTAAAGAATCATTGGAGTCTGAGTTCTTTTAAGTGCCATAACTTGCAAACTGTATGGTGCAAGCTTTCCTGCATTATTTTGTCTGTCCAATAAACCAATCAGCAGTGGATCTAAGGTCTGCGCTTGTTTTGATTTATTCAGTCTTGCCCAATATTTAAGATTTCTCTGACTGGTAGATCATTTGTTCTAAATTGTGTCACTCTGTGTCAGGATCATGAAATAATCCCAGTTACCCTGTTACCATTACTTTTTGTTCAAAAACAGTACGGCTACACAGCACAGATCGTTATCGCAATGTTGGTCCCTGCAATACTGATCCCAGAAGGCTGCAACAAGCCTCTAACCAATCAGTGTTTTTGACAGGGTGACCAATCACAGCTCTAGGTGAGTGTGGCTGGGTGTTCTGGTGAATCAAAGACAGTGATTCACCAAGGTGTTTTTTTTTTTTTCCCCCCCCATCGTAATTTTTTCCTTGATGTTTGTGTACCTAAAATTCATAATTAATTATAATTTAGTTTTACGCTTAGTTTTTTCCTTAGAACCAAGCTTTGTTTGTCCCTTAGGCTGTTTTTGCCTTTAAGACTGATGTACAGTGGGCACAGAAAAAAATAAGCCCTTTCAAAATTACACACACAACAGTTTCCAGCTGTATTTACTCAATCCAACTTATAACATCCATGTTTGTGAGCCATTTTCAAAACTATGGCATAATTCAAGATGATCTGTGTAAGCATTTTGTTAACCTCCTCCCTCCTCTCTCTGTGACTAGGTGGTCACTCTTATACCCTCCTTTCATCATACTGACAGGTGCTGGCATTTTCTTGTCACCCTGTTGTCTGTACCACAGACACATGTGCCAAGTAGCTGTCTGTCAGACTGTAAGTGCCTTGGAAAACAGTCATATCACACTGTGCTCACATACAAAAAAACTGGACCGCAGTGGAGGACATGATTGTGATTTCACTTTGGAGAATCAAGATCATCTGTCAAGCTCATTGACTACCAGGACTAATTATCCTATCTTTATAATGAAACCTGCTCGTGGTCAGAGTTAACAATATCCACAATATTCCATATAGTCTATACGTAACTTACTATGTAGGTTAAAAAAAACAAACATATGACGTTAACAGTAAGGTACTGTCAGTTATTTCATAACATAAGTGGTTAATTATCGTATCTGAAATGTCTCTCATATGCTAACTCTATTACTATGGGCACCGAGTCCATACATTCCTCTGAGCCATACTGAATTAAAACCACAGGAGACTGGTTGGAGAAACCAGTGGGGTCGTAGCTTGTTAACAGTTGTTGAACAATGTCTGAGACTGAGAAACAGTAGAAAACAAGGCCTATGTCTATGATAGGATGAACAATCTCTTTCAGTTCATCCAAACCTTTTATTTTTATAGTGCAAAGGTCGCTGTACAATATTAACGTACTTATAGCTCATTTAATGTAGGTGAAGATCAATAATCACACTACTGTTCTTCTTAAGTTTTCTTTTTATTCTTTTTATAGCCAAAATAGGCCACTTTCCCTCTGAGCTCCTGCTGAATTTCGGAACCACTCCAATGTCAAAATGTCCGTTAATATCCGGTGCAGTGCGCTTGTATATAACTTTGTGATCGGTTGATCAGGGGCCGAGTATTGGTCATTTAAGTATGGTCGAGAGACCTCTGTGTCGTATTGGGAGTGATCGA
Organism: Brycinus macrolepidotus; assembly: GCA_037974445.1. NCBI lineage: Eukaryota > Metazoa > Chordata > Actinopteri > Characiformes > Alestidae > Brycinus > Brycinus macrolepidotus. The sequence goes on from JBBPCZ010000089.1 coordinate 10,400,855, forward strand.
GAGACCTTTAAAATGTCTGACAGAGAGATAGTCGGTAATGTCACGTGTACGGAAGCCAAGGATGGAGAAAAAGGCGAAAAAAACGAACGTGGAGTAAACAAACACGGAGCAAAACACAGAACACGCTCATGACTAATTTTATAGCAACCACGCAAACACACTTTGCGTTTGCTCGCGGAAACGCGTCTATTTCTTCTGTTATCATTAACTAGTTGGCAATATCCAGCCCTAAATTTAAATATGTTCACTGAAGTCAACATACAAATATGATTGAACGCGCTTGAATGATTGAATGCAACGATCACAAGCTGCATCTGTTTAGTCAAATTTGCTTCTCTAGTGTCCATCTCTACTGTCCTACTGTGTTGAAAGGTCAGTATTGATTTGAACTCTCAGCTAGGGCATCTGACTGCGCTGCAGACTCTCCGGTGGCGCGGCCCAGTCCTCTGAACCCAACAGGTAACGTCTGTCCAGCTGTACCAGGAGCTCTGTTGATCTATTTCTCCAAGCTCTGCGGGTAGTGTCTGACACGTCTGGCGGCGCTGAGAACTCCATGTTGCCATGCCGTCTCCGCGCTGGCGGGGCGCTGGCATTGATGAATGCTGGGAGCTAAGTACCTGCCTTAGGGACTGGAGAAGGAGAAAAGAGGAGACTGATTATTTAAAGGAGAGCACGACTGTCACCCATATAAGACTCCCTGGACACTGAATCTAGAATGATTTTAAAAAAAGGACTTGCATCATAGTGTAACACTGATCTGTTACCCTGCATTAAAAGTAATATATTTGTTACGAATTGTGAAATTAAACTGAAGTTTTAACTTTAGAGGTACAGGGTTTGTTACGACAGACAGTACAGAACTGTAAAAAGTGAGTTGGCATTTTTAAAAAAATTTTTAACATTTTTTTTATTAAGAGGCCAGACCAGTGGTTAGGTAATGCAGGAATGCTGAGTCACTGTTTGTTCTCATTTATAATGTAAGAGTGACCAGGCCTACTAAAACCTGTGCTTAACCTGCCCGCTAAATCACTTATGAAGAGTAGTCTAGAATTCTGTAATCATCTTAGAAACGGATGATCTTGCAAAATCACCATTATGTGCTTGTTCCACGACCCTGTTTGCTGTTTAGTTGAAGGCTAATGAAATGATGAGAATGACTCCAGATCTCTTGAGACTGAGTCTTATTAGAGCTACAGCAGCAGAGGTTAAAAGAGGCCTTTGGAAGGTCATACTCTACCCAGTTTCTCCCGTCCCCTCTGGTTGCCCCTCTCCTGCCATCTGGATGTCTGTATCTGTCTCTGCCCCTCACATCTGGTGTTTGAGTGTGGTTGACGTGGGTGTACACTCTGTATTGAATCAATTTTTTATATTTATTTTCAAAGAACCAAATATAAAATGTTCTCCAACATGAGAAAGACCTATTTAACATATATGGCTTTAAAGGGCAGGAGGACTGGTTTCCTTCACTCTGCCTCAGCAGTAAAGCACAGTACTCACAGAGTGGTCTGAAGAAGCTTAACTTAACACAACAGTACCTCAGTACAGACTCTGATACTTTTACTGAACTGCTTAGGTTTACACCGCTCATGTAAGATGCTTTTCTGGTACTTAAACGAAATATGCAATATTCTTGAATCTTTTAGTTTTTCCTTGTTTGTCCCTCACTGTTTGTGAATGTCTTTGTTCCCAAGACACATTCATGCATATAACCATTAAACCACCTGCTGGTGTCCTGTCAGACCTTTGACCGTTATGGGCTGGCACACCTAGCCATGAGGTGGTCAATATTCTGGTTGCCTCTTCCTAGGAAATCGTGACTGATGACTGGTATTTATGTCTAATGGCCACTTTTGGTCCTTAAATTATATCTTCCAGTGCCAGACAATAACAGGAACATAGAGATGCTTCCCCAGACCAGTATCACCGTTTTCCTTTTATACTTAGCATGGAGTTTGCTGATCCATTGATCCTGTTACTTAGATCTTTAGAAATTCTGTTTTGGAGGACCATCACATTGATGTAGCAATGATGATTCTGTTTTAAAATTTTCCTACTACAGATCTCTAACTTACACATATCAGACACGCTTGCTTTTAACTTTGTCTTTTACTTATATATATTCTTTTTTACTCTCGTGACTATAAGGTAAAGGTAAAGTGGCATTTGGCAGACACTCTTATCCAGAACAACTTACAATCATTAGTTACAGGGACAGTCCCCCTGAAGGGTTAAGTTTCTTAATCAAGGACACAATGGTAGAAAGTGGGGGGGGGGGGTTTAAACCTGCAACTTTGTGATGGTCGGGTTTACAGGCAAGGGTTTTACCCACTAGGCTACAACCACCCCCTTTGGTGTCCAGGTCTTAGTGTTTACAGTTTGGTGACTGAAGAATTTTGCTTACATACAGTGTCAGTAAATCTGAAACTTACTTTCAGATTTTACTTTTACATTTTATATTGCCATTTTATATTTTTGCCATTTCAGCAGGGTTTTAGTATTTGGCAGAATTTAGTTTGACCGGTATTTTGGCAGTATAACCCACCCCAAGCTCATAGCCTTTTTCAAAGGGGCCACTGTCATATTGCCAATTCTGTTTCTATTCATAGCAAATGTCTTGATATTTTGCCCATGTTGCTTTTTCCAATTAGCTTGAAAGGTTGCAGAATTAAAGTGTTATGGGTGCTTGAATTTACTTACAGGTTCTTTTGCTGAGAGTAATCCAAACCGCTCTCCAGCAGCTGAGCTCACTGACTTCTGTAACCAAGAATAAAACAGCAGCATTGATGTCAATCAAGGCCTTGCTCTAACTGCTGTAGAACTGAATTGCGTTTTTCTTTTGAATCTGATGAGAGGCCAAAGCAGTTGCTCTTTTAGCTTTCTTGAGATTGAAATGGAATGATGAAAGAGCAAACAAACAAAATCTGATAATTATCTCTGAAGGGGGTTGTGCTTCTGCAAGCACTTCTGTATGTTTGTTTTGGACCATTTTGACTTGTGTCCGAGGTAGTAGTGGGCGGTATGGGCAATTCCTGATGACTTCCGCAGACATCACAGTATAGTGAATATAGAACCCTACAAACAGCATATTCTTTTAGATTAACGGTGGCTTATTTTACTACAAATAACTAAAGTACATATCTCACATTTTTATTGTGCAAACTAGCAAAAGCAGAACTGAACAAGAAACAGGGAAACCTGTCACTACTGCTTCTGAATGTCTGAAAATCTGTTACAAACACATTTAAAGACAAACCAAAGTATGCTAAACTACTTGTAGACTGGGTATAATCTGCTTTAGCATTAGATTGTATGTCCTTACATACTGTAATTGCATATCATTTTGATCCAGCATTTTGATTCCAGTGAGGTCTGAGCATGTTTTTGACTCTTGTGTTTTACAGACCCTACCGGTTAATGACCACAATAGCAAGCAATCTTTATACTCAAACTCTGTTTGTTTTGAGGCGATGAACCAGGTTGATAGTGTCTCCACCCCTGGCCGCAACAGTGACGTGGAAAACTTTGAAATTTATGTTCTCTGCTCCGTTACTGCCTTTCCCCCTCTCTGCACTCGTTTTTATGTAGCTTTCCTGCAGGATGACTCTCACTAGTTGCTGTGTCCTTGCAGGTACATGTGTGCTAGCCTTCTGTCACTACAAGCACATTACAGCCAACCGTTTGCACTGTTTGTGATGTGTCCAAATTTATGCTGCGGCCTCAGGCAAGTTTTGCTCTTATTTGTCCCATACCAGCATGAAGTTAAAATGAAACTCATAACTTAGGACAAATTTTCTATGGGTCTGCCACCCACTACTTTTCAGAGGGCCAGACTGTAGACAACTTTTACATGTTGCAGGCTCAGCCGTCAATGTACTACTACTTTCTGCTGCTGCCCAGTGCAAAGGTCAAGTGTCTCTGGGCTCAGTGTTTGGCCCATTTATTTTTTATCCTTGATTTTGAAACAAACAGGCCACTTTAAGGATTATTTTGTTCGTAGAGCATTATGTCTGGCTTTGGTGAAGTGTTGTCTCAGGTGAACAGAGCCCCTGTTTGTTGGAATGCCTCTATACTCTCCTGCCCATTTCTCTTCGGCACCCTTCTCCAACGCCAAGGGGAGGTCTTTCACCTCATCCTGTGATGAAGTGGACGATTGCTCAAGGTCGTTCTCGGTCAATGTTTAATCTGCTACGTGATGGCTGTGAACACGTTGCCTTGTGATGGCAGATTACCGTCTGGCCTGAAATGTAGTCACACAATGAACAATACACCTCACAGAAATGTTCACAGAGTTCCGCACTGGCACAGTCCAAGGTTTTTACGGGTGTGTACGTGGACATAACATAATCCTCAAAGGTTTACTTTTCATTGCTTAACACTTGGCTTCATTATTTTCATGTAATACATCTGCTTCAGGTACAATCAATGATGGTGTCGCTTATTTTCTAATGCAAATTTCTTTTGTTCCTTTAATGGTAGGATTTTCTGACACTGTAGACTGAAACTAGAACATCATCCTGATGCTGCAGTTACTGTGTGTTTGAGGAAGCGTGCAGCAAGTACTTAAATGTTTAAACATAACATGGAACGTGCAAGTGAGATATTTAATGTGACGTGCTTGGGTGCGCAGCTGTCCTATCACACGCATGTGTGCGTACTTGTGCACAGTTGTCTAAACATAATATGACCATAGAGCACACAGTTATTGTGCTCGTCTGTTTCTCTTTCTGCTAATACAGTGCGTACTGCTTTGTTGCAGGGTGAGGAGGGGCCTCCCAGTCTGGAGTATATCCAGGCCAAGGACCTGTTCCCACAGAAAGAGCTGGTCAAAGAGGACGACAGTCTGCAGGTGAGCTCTTCTTTTTCTTGGCGGGTGGCTAACCCCAACCAACACTGCCACCATTTTACCAGGCTACCCATGCTCGTCTCTGAGGATGTTTTGCATTTGTTTGTGTTGAATGCCTTTTTAATGGTCGCATTCATGATCCAGTCTTCAATCACATTTCAGTCACAATTCCCTGCCTGGAACAAACACATGAACTGACCTCGGAGTTCTGTGTATGTTGTATAGTTTGACATCAGATGTTTGCAGAGATACGCAGTAGTCACCAGCAGAAGGACTCTAAAAACCGTAAATGGACAATAGAGGTGCAAGAAATAAAACAGTGACATTTTATTTATATTATTTATTTTTATACATGTACCATTTTGTATTGAGATACAGTTTGCAGTACAGTGTGTTTTTGTGGGGGGGTATTCATACACTTTTGTTTTCAATTAATATACTGCACATATCCACTTTAAAACAATATTTAACAACACTGGAAGGGGGCGGAGCCAAAAAACCCTGGCAAAAACCTTAAATATCACTGTCAGTACAATTTTTTTGATAATATGCAGTTAAGTTTGTGGAACCACAACTAATCGCCCTGTGACATGTGAGACTTCTCTCAGACTAATGATAAAGAACATAAGAGAGAAGCCAGCAGACCAAGTACACCCATTAATGGTAATGGTATTCAGGTAATGGCAGTGGGCCCTTTAGCAGAATAATGCACCCTGCCACTCTCAATCCATTTGAGCATCTGTGAGATATACTGGGGAAATTAATCCAGTCCATTGAGGTCCCACCTCGCAACTTCAGGACTTGAAGAATCTGCTGCTTGGTGCCAGATACCACAGCACATCTTCACAGATCTTGTGGTGTCCATACTTGGATGGGTCAGAACTGTTTTGGCGGCACGAGGGGAGCCTACACAATACTAGGCTTGTGGCGTTATTGATGATCGGAAGCTGTTGTGTGGCTGTTGTTGGCTGAATGAGAAACTAAAAGATGTGGAACAGATGTGAGAAGATGTGAAACGTCTCACACAAGTTAGTGTTCAGAATGAAATTTCTCTTTTAACCTTGCGATGATGTTCTATTAACCTACACCCTGAACCTAATGCATCTTTACCTTGTGTCATATAAATTGACACACACGTCTGTGGCCTGTGAACATCCTGTCTGCCTCCAGGCAATCTTTAGACAATTTTCTATCAGCTCATTCTAGAGAAAACTTATACCACTCAGCCAATTACACGGTCTGGATTAGGTAGCCAGACGGAGAAAGTAAGAAGAGATTGAAAAATTGAGGTGGAAGAATGCAAGTTGGGGGTTCAGCTGTTGAAGAGAGAAAAGTGAGGTCCTGATGGTCTGTAAGAGAGAAACACTAATCATTAGGTAGAGAAGAGAGTCTCGTTTAGATCCAAGCAGTGATCTCATGGCTTAGCAGCAGAGCTGCAATGCTTTGCATTCCGAAGCAGAGCTATGGAGCATGCAAACCACTCTCAGCCCTCAGATCCTGATACTCTCAGCAGCACACTATTAAATCACATATTGGTACACTATATGGACAAAAAAATTGGGACACACCTGTTTTTCAGGGTTTGAGCTAGGCCCCTTACTTCCAGTGAAGGGCAGTCTTAATGCTGCAGCATACCAAGACATTTAGGACAACGCCATGCTTCCAACTTTGTGGACACAGCTTGGGGAAGAACCGTTTCTATTCCAGCTGTGCTCCAGTGCACAAAGCAAGGTCCATAAACACATGGTTGGATGAGTTTGGTGTGGAAGAACTTGACTGGCCCACACAGAGCCCTGACCTCAACCCCATCCAACACTTAATGGGATGAACTGGAACGGAGATTAGGACCCAGGCCTTCTCGTCCAACATCAGTGCCTGACCTCATAAATACTCTACAGAGTGGATGGCCACAAATTCCCACAGAAACTCCAAAATCTTGTGGAAAGCCTTCCAAGAAGAGTGGAAGCTGTTATTGCTGCAACGGGGGATCAACTCCATAATAAAGTCTGTGTATTTTAATGCAATGTCATTGAAGTCCTTGTTGGTTTAATGGTCAGATACCTTTGTCCATATAGTCTATATCTGGACAGAATAAAACTGGCATTGCCAGCAATCTTGGGTGATGTGACAAAATTCTAACATCATGCTTGAGAACATCAGCCACATTAAAAATTAAATTGCCCAAAGAAATATATATCCTACATGGAAGGATGTCGAACTTACTTTCAAACATCAGTTATGGACTGACTAGCTAATAGCTAGTAGAGAATAGAGAATTCGCTACACATTTATGTAACACATTTAAGTGGAAGATAATTAGCTCACAGCAGATTAAGAACACTAGCACTACTTGGTTTCTGAGATGCTCTAAATGAATCAGTAGTATTTTAGACCATAGATTAACTTGACCTTCTGCTGCACCACACTTTAATGAGTTGACAGTGTAAGTGATATGATGACACTTTTTAAAATAACATTCTAATTAGGGTTTCCCTTAGCTCTGATCAGTTCCCCAAGATAAAGTTTTGGTTTTTTTTAGTGTGTGCATGATTCAGCATTGCTGCCTGTTTTCCTCCTTCTGTTATTGCAGGTTTCTTTAAATGATGAAGCCTGCTATTATGCTAATCTATCCTGGACTCCATGGCACCATGTTGGTATTATAGGGAAGACTTAGTGACGGCCTTTGCTGAGGGCTGTCACTGCCTTTTTTTGGATTGGGGAAGGGGTTCAATACCAGGCACTGAGTAGAAGATTTCTGTTTTTCATCTGAGAAAGACATTTTTTGAAGTTAACCAAATGACAGTCCCTCTGCCAAACTGTGACTTACAACAGCAGGAACTCTGACTGTCCGGCTCTCCCCGCTTTCTTTTACACAGCAGTCACTGTCCATCCGGCGGGCTTACTGTCTACTCTTGCTGTCTAATTAAAAACGACTAGCTGTCTGTTGATGCAGATGACTTTCTCAGTCTTTGTGCTTTCCTCCCAGAAAGAGCCGTTTCTCTTAGGATTGCCATGATATCAGAATGTTGAGCTTGGTACTATTACCAAAATGATGCAGTCTCAAAAAATTCATATTACAACTAAATGAATATCTATAAATGTAT
>JBBPCZ010000089.1:10414733-10426094 GCA_037974445.1 Brycinus macrolepidotus
TATATATAATATAAAAACACGGGATATATATATATATATATATATATACAGGTACACATTGGAGTGTCCAGTTGCTTGGTAGCAGCAGATATTAAAAGAAACAGTAATAATGCCGAAGAAAAATTACACGTTGCACACAGTAATATTGTACCTGAAGTATTGCGCATGTGGCACGAGATATGTTGCTCTTGAGTTGTGTTGGGTGTTGCTGAGAATGGTCCTTTTTTCCTGAGCTTTGTGTGTGTGGATGTGTGTGGCCGACATCGGAGACAGACTGACCTTATAGGCTTGATGATTGTTTCTGCTGAAGGTTTATGGGGATTAGTCATCGCTTGCCCCGCTCAAATACTGAGGTCTTGCTCACCCTGTCTCACGTTTGCACTTTTGTCCATCTCTCTGACTGCTGGGTGCACACTCAGACACTTGCACGCGGACACGCGCACGGACACTCACGCAGCTTCCTCGGCAGGTGTTCAGAGATTAACATGGAGGAGCTGATGAATAAAAGATAGGAAAGACGAGTTGCTTTTGGCTCGCTGCACTGAACACTGACTCACCAGCACTGAGGCAAGAGTCAGAAGACTTTTTTTTATTATTATTTATTTATTTTTTAAATGGTCACAGTTGAATGTAAGAGTGCTGAGCTTAACCACACACAGTCTGATCAGTCTGCTGCATCTGATATAGTTCCAGCAATGTTATATGGTTCAGTAGACAAATATATAAAAATATATACACCAACACTGTGTTGTCCGGTCAAAATCTCACAGAATTTTAGACTAGAAGACGTAAATTAACATTACCGTGGAAGTCCACAGGGCTCTAGGGTGGACTAATTCTGCCATTCAGCTAGGCCTCTAGAAGGACATTGTGGACCAGATACCACAGCACACCTTCAGAGGTCTTGTGGAGTCCATCCCTCAACAGGTCAGAGCTGTTTTGGTGGAATGAGTGGGACCTACACAATATTAAGAATATTTCTTATTCTTATCGTGTGTGAGTGAGTTAGTGAGATATAGATTGCTGTCTTGGTTACTCTTTGCTAATTCTACTAAGCTTGAAAGGGAGAAGAGTGGGCTGCTAAGTGAATTAACTTGTAAAGGACTGTTTGAGTTATCCCCTCACAAGCACTCACTCATTATAAAGCTGTTTGCCTCATGTGTGCCATTTTTGTTGAATTTAATTGGAGAAGCTTTGCCGCTATGTGTATCTAGTTACACCCTGCAATGCTCACTCTTCCTTTTTGATTTGCTTTTATTTATCTTTTCTTTCCCTAACTCTCTCGTGCTCTCTCACTCTAGCCCTCTCGCTCTAGCCCCTCCACCGTCTTTAGGTCATGAGCTGTTTGTTGCTTTCATTTGACTCAGCATCTGGAGATTTGTGCGCGCGCATGTGCACTTCCATCACTCGTAGCTCCTCAGCACCCAAGTGTTGCATTATGCATCGTCCTTTGTCCTCTTTCTTAGGGAAGCAGGGATGGAGGCAGGGAGTATATGCTTTGTAGTTCTTCACGTTTTTTCTTTTTATAATATTTTATCTCCCCAATGCTAAGAAGAAATCGTGCCCATAGATTAGTCCCACCTGAATATATTCAGAAGTGTCACATTATGGAAATAAATGCATTGTGAATACATACATGTAATTTCCATTACTTCTTTACTTTTTGTTGACTGTCTAGAATTTGACCAGAATCATCTTAAGTCATAAAACCATTAATAAAAGCCAAGCAGAATGAGTGTCGCCCCGAATATGGAAAACACTTAAAGCGCGAGCTAGATTTTGTCACCATTCAGTTATTTCTCAGCTGTAGAATTTGATTGCCAAGAGAAAATGTGATCAGCCTTAACACTGTTTATGTTTTTAGACTGGATGGTGCTTTTATATATTTAATATTCTTGATGTGATTCACAAACTGGCATCTGAGGCAGCATGTGCAATAAATGCTAATCCCTGTCTTTCTATATCTCCGTTTTTCCATTTATTTTTTCATGGTATCCTATTCTTTTCTCCTAAACACCCCTCAGCCAAAGCGGCACAGCTAACAGACCGTTTCAGAAGCATTAGTATAGCTAAGTATCAGAACCTTGCCGACCTCACACTTGCTAACACTTTGTCTAACTGTGGCTCAGGCCGTTGTAAGCATGAAGTTATGAAGTTATTTTTCATTTAAAATTTTACTCAATTTAGGAAGACAATTTCCTGAGTTTTTGGAAGAATCTGCGTAGCCTGTTATTGTATGGTTAAGTTTTACGTTTACAACATTTACATTTACGTTTACGACATTTAGCAGACGCTCTTTTCCAGAGCGATGTACATCGGTGCTTAAGTAATCTGTTCTTCATACATGTTAAGCTAGACTTTTACCTGTAAAGCTATCTGCTCTTAACCAAGTTAATGCTAGCTAAGTTACACACCTTAACAGATCCTGTCAAAAAGAAAAACCAAGTCAAAGGTTAATACAAAAGTAAGGAAAAATAGTTGAGAGGGTAAGTTTTGTTGATTTAAGCTTTCTTAAAATAAACAGTTGATGACTCCGTTACTAATCGACATTGACAGCCCTATGTGAAATATGTCCAAAAAAAAGGAGACAGAGAAAAAGAGGGTTGGACAGAGATTTATTATGAAAAGAGGTCCTGAGCCTTGGAGACCATCTGGCACTCTCCAGTAGTCTTCACTGACGCTAGCCTAAAACTTTCCACTGAAGCTGTACAGCCCTTCAGGTTAAATTGGGTCCGAAATGAATGTGAAGCGACCCTGGTCAGATGTTAATCCAGGCTCATGAAGTTCCAGGCTTCTGCAGAGCAGAACCTGGACTGTACAAGCCCAGAGCCATCCACCACACACACAAACACATCTTTGTTTAGTCTGCCCCTGTTTTTTGCTACTTCAGAGGTAACTGAGTCTGCACATTCGGCCCTGAAGCTCTCCACTGTTCAGGGCTTTTAAAAAACAAGCCTTTTTCCGGCCGCCTGTTTTTTTAGCACTCTGCCAGCAGGACCCCAGGGGCCTACCCATGAGGTCCTGTTTACCCAGAGCCTGCGAGTGTACATTGCCATCAGGGCACCAATGGGTAACCACACAAACCGCTGGGAAGGCTGGCATCATGCGAGAGGTAAATTAGAACCAGATCCACTGCTGTCAGCCCTAGGCTTTAAGATGCCGAGAGGAGTAAAATTGCTTCTTGGTCTGAGTAGAAAATGTAACGATAAATTCTTCTTGGAGAAAGTTTACCGACCTTAGTAGCAACTAGTCCCTAATCTCTATATTTCTACTGACCAGTGATCTCAGTGCTATTGCGATGACCCACAGGCAAACAGATCACTGACAGTGCACCAGTAATTACCAGCTTTTGTTCATCACACTGGTGGATTTTCCATCTCCTGTTAAAAGACAGAACCCTCACATGACTATAAATCCAGTATGACTAACCCTCTCTTCTGCTATGTAACAGCAATGCATGAAGAGTTTTGAAGAAAGCTGATGAAAAACAAAAATGTAACAAACAATGTAAAATCACAAAGAATTCAGACTAGCTCCACCTCCAGGGCTGCCTTATTTATTTTATTTACTATGACTGTGAGTGTTTGCTGTCTGCTTGAATTTAAAGGGTGGGGCAGTTAGGAACGGATCTGTCTGGTCAAATCTATTAGTGAATCACGATTCAACTGGAAATATTGGAAAATGAAAACTTCTATAATCTTATATAAATCTTCTTATCTGCCTGGAAATGTTTGTTTATGTTTGTTTACATATGCTTTTCAAATAATGAACATACATACTGTTCAGTTTCAGGAATGCTGTGCTTTATAAAGTGATTGCTTTTCTTGCCAACCTGTTTTTGCCGTTTAATGGCGTTTTTACTTTCTTATCCTCTTGATTTACAATGCTGAACACTGACCTTTTCAGACATCACTAATGGCAAGTTGCATCCAGAATTCTGTTATGTGCCCGTTAACTCTTCTGGGTTTTCGCAGCACTGATGTCAATGTGTTGTTCTTTCCAGGTGCCTTTCCCAGCTCTTCAAGGGGAGGGGGTGGAGTTTCTGGGCCGTGCTGATGACGCCATCATTGCCATCTCCAACTACAGACTCCACATCAAGTTCAAAGACTCCATCATCAATGTAAAAGAACACGCATGTCCGCCCACACTCAGATCTCACATAGTGGTGATTCATGTGTTGAATTAAATCTGCTCTACAACTAGCTTTGACTTTTGCGTCATAAGAAAAAGAAGGGAAATATTTGAACACACCCACGCTTCAAAGTGCAGTTTCAGTTTGAGTGGAAAAGAGGAATGAAACTTGAAACCAAAAAATTTAAAGGTCATTTGATGTGACCGCAAAGCCTGTTTCCACTGGTCACTGTAAATTAAACCAGTGTCTGAGCTGCACTTTACCTTTTGGGAGGTAATGAATGCTTTCATCTGCTTCTCTGCAATCTGTTTGAACGTATTATTGAGTTCCCAGGCCACCCACTACGGTAACACTAGTCCTACACCCACAACACTGTTGGTTACAGTTGCTCCAAGGTTTTTCTAATAATTCCAATGCTACCGTCGGCTCCATTTCTTTGCTAAAAGAGAGAAAGACATTTCGAGTTCTCTTGTCCCGGTGAGGTTTAGCCTTTCCCGGGCCACCGCTGGCTTTTAGCCCCTGTTCTGAAAGGCCGCTAGTTCTTTCACGACTCGCCAGAGAGTGTGTGAGGTCATGTTGGACTCTGTTACACTCCAACACAAACGAGTGTTTGTCGTTAACCAGCTCTCTGAAATGACACTGGTCCCCCATTACACGAAAAGCCCAGTCAGGCGCGTACTATATGGGAAAAAATATTAGATCATAGTCCTTAGACAGTATCGCCATACCAGATAGATATATATATACACAGTATTTTGATACATGTGAAATGTTTTTTTATTCAGCATATCACAGACGGTCTCTGCTCTACATCTTTGCTCTAAACAGGACTATGTATTTTTGTAATAAAATGCAGTTTAAGCTGGACTGTGCATCATCATAATTTATCAAGATATAGTCAAATTGCCCACTTCTAGCTCCAGTTTTCTGTGTGTCTACGTGTCTGTGGGATGATCAGCAGTGTGTGCGACCGTTAAAAATAAGATGCTAAATTATTGGTTGCAATAATCAACTGAATTGCAATATCAGGTTATTAATAATACTTAACTAATATGTCATTCACCTCTACAAAAACAACCATCGCCTAAAAAAATCTACCGCTTTATTCATTTTTAGAATCTTATTTTCTTGGTAATGACATAATCCTTCATTACCATGCCTTGCTTGTCACATATGATGTTAAACTGAACGTAATGACACTACTGGTTTTTGACAGATGGATGTTTGACCTCCTGTCAATAAGTTGACAGTACTTTCATAATAATGCCTTATGACATAACCGTAATGACAAGTGTTTTTGACAAGTGACACGGGCCAGTTACATTCCTACTGCCTTCACCTTTTGTATGCTGCTTCTGATTGTCCTTAACACACCCAGCATTGCCTCCTCGTCCCCTGGAGCCCTGGGGGCAGATGACCAGCCCATTAAAGACTTTACAAGATCTTTGCAATGTCAACTGTGACTGCCCACCCCCCACATTTTTTTTAGATGTTTAAAATATCTAAGAAAATTCAGCCCAGAGCTACCAGAATCCCTAGAGGCAGGTTGCGTCAACCTTGTGGCAACCTTGGTTGAGTGACGGTGTCCTGTTTTGACCTGGCTGGCCGAGTTGATCTTAAATACAGGCTTTGTGTGTGTGTTTGTCTGCCCTAAACACACACACACACACACACACACACACACACACACACACACACACACACACACACACACACAGTGGCATGGCAAAACGTTATCTACAGCAGCTGTTCATTATTAGTTAGTAGGAGTGCAGGTTTGTATCTGCACTGTGTATCAGAATTATTCAAATTTGAGAAACCATCTTTGAATTTTATGATTTTATACTTTTATACTGATTTCATTTTCACATTTATTGATGTCCAATTACCCAGCGTGCATTATACAAATATACAGTTGTTGTGAATCCCTGTGGTGTCAGCCACTCCTGCTACTCTGGCCTTTTATAGGCTATTAAATACAACCAAGCTAGAAATATTATAAATTTGCGTTGGGCAAAATCGTCAAGAGTTGATAGTTCTATCTTTATTCAGAATAAGAAGTGTGCAAGTCAAAGGAGGCAAATGTAAGCTCTCTTTCTAACTTTTGGCTTGTCCATATCAAGTCTTTCCTTCTGCGTTCAAAAAAAAAAAACGTCCCAGTGTAGTCATAGTTTTTAAAAGTTCTCTCTTCTTTATTAATTAATTTTTTTTAATGTTTTTTAATTAATGTTTTTTTTTTTCTGCTGGTATGTCCTTGCAGAACTCGAAAATAGGGACACATTGAAATATCAGCACTGAAGAGCTTTTAATAGATTGTGTCAGTGTAAGAAGTTACAGATAATCTTATAGGTAATGAAAATGACAGATTGCACTTAAAAGTGCTGGGGTTTTTTCAGTTGTTCTCCTGATCAGCAACAGGAGCATTTAGTTTTGATTTCTCATAAAAATGGGACAAGTTTAGTTGTCTGAATTTTCAAACCATCACTGGATATTTCTTGGCACTTCAAGAGTTGCAGAGAGTTCAAGAGCTGCCCCCATTATCCTTCATATATTCACTCTTTTGTGTGAATAGGAGATCTATTCTCACTACCTGTATGACTTCATTTCATACCGTATTTAGTTAAACCTGGACTCATCTTTTCTGTCACCTCTACATATTCCTGCGTTTATTGTGTCTTTCCATTTAAAAGTCCTGCTTTTTATTTTGCTTAGTCATTTTTTCATTTTTCCTGCGGGTTTTTATATCCTCCTTTGTCTTCCCATCTTTTATTTTCTCAGTTGCTTTCTCTCTCTCTCTCTCTCTCTCTCCCTCCCTCACCATGCTCCCTCTTTCTCTCTTTGTCTGTGCCCTGGTGTGTGTTAGATGTACCCAGGTGTGGACACTGAGGTTTCTGTGAGTACTGTGCACTCATCCTTCCATCCCACCTCTCTCCCTTCTCATTCCCACAGCCACTTCCTTTTTCTGTTTGCTGTTTGTTAGCACCACGTCCAATAAAAGGACCTCAGTTGCCGATTGTAAAACGTCTTTACTTTCTCCATACAGGGACATTGATTAGTCAACAAATAACAGGAGCTTATCTAGTGCTGGACTGTACCAATAAAATTCTGTATAGCAGTACAATATAGCAGTACAATGTATCACAGTGTCAGATGATATTTAACCTAACATTAAAGAATGTATGCCTGACATAGCTTGTTTTGATTGGACTATTTCTTCTCTTAAATGACACCAAAGGGAGTCTTGTGCAGCATTGTGAACATTTAACTAGAAAGGAAACTTTCCTGCATCAGTGGAATTTCCAGAAAAGAACACTTCTATTTTATTTCAGGTTTTTTTTTCCCCCATTAGTGCCATTCGTTCTGAATGCTGGAAAAATAACTTACAACAGCTCATCACGTATCTTATTTGTTCCTCTTATCTGAAAGATCCTATGTGTTTCTGAAAATAGAGAGGTTGTGCAGCGTTTTAGCTTATGCTTTTATGTGGAAATCACGGCTAAGTCTTCAATTCAACGGCTGGTCCTCGATCAGCATAAAAATGCCGCTTCTGTCTGATTCTGACCCCAGTTTTATCAAAGCACGTTGTGTTTGCGAGGGACTGTGGCAACGAAGCTCTCAGAATGATTTCTTAATATCCTCTTTACATGCTTGTAGTCACTTAATGGCTGGATTTGTATTTTCTTATTGGCTTGTAGTGGTCATGTGATCATTGGCTGTGTTCCATTTCAGGTGCCTCTGAGGCTGATTGAGAGTGTGGAGAGCAGAGATATGTTCCAGCTGCACATCATCTGCAAGGACTCCAAAGTAGTAAGGTAGGTGCGCACACATTTTATACAGTGAATGTATGGGTCATACATATGTCCACACATATCCAGACACCAGCTCTTATTAGCATATACAGTTACTTAAAGGTGCACCCATTGCTTACACAGTTCTTCAATCGTACAAACCCACACGCGCGCACACAAACACAGCGATGGTAGAAAAGCACTTCCAGTAGAATTCACACATGAGCCTAAGATCATAATACCCTATTCCAGGTGTCAGCTAGAGGGGTATAAAGCCTCCCCTCAAATCATTGTACTGCGGAGCAGTGAAACTGTGTTGTCTGAAGTGACAAATATCCTGGGAACCAGTTTATGATTCAGTTCAGTTTGATTGAGGAGTCTGATGGCCTGAGCGAAGAAACTGTGTCCTGTGCTGGTAGTGGGGGCCCGTTTTCTACAGAACCTTTTGCCAGACGGGAGGAGTGAGCAGTCTCTTCCAAGGGGTCACTTCTTTCCTTTACCTTCCCTTGCACTTTTATTTTATTACAATACCGACACACACAAACATGAACTATGTGTAGACATTCTTGTGGTTTTTCTTTACCTCTTCCTTCTTTTTCCTCTATTTAACTCCCACCCCACCCCACCTCACCTCACCTTTGTGAGTGTTAAGCACATACTATGGTGTTGTGTAGCTGTATGTTGTAAGTCCATGCTGACTTTTCTGTGCTTCTGAGAGTATGACCACTCTTCTGAAGGGGTGCCATGTTTCCACCATGCATAGAGCAGCACCTTTGTGTTCATGGCTCTTGAGATGTTGGGGAGAGCAAGGGTGTGTAGTGAGGGAATGGGGGTGTGGGGTGGAGGATTTTTTTTTGTTTTGTTTTGTTCTGTTCACAGAAAGTCTGAACAGAGAGAGTGACTGGGAACAGCTCCCCATTTTTTTCTTCACAAAGAAAGCTCTGTTTCGGAGACCACGCACTAGTCACACACTTTTGAGTTATATGTACTCTGCATCTGTAAAACTTCAAAGAACCCGGCATGGACTCCTACAAGCTTTTGATACTAGGCTCTAGATACTGAGGGTGTCCAAGAATTTGGGGACACTCACCCATCCTGCTAGTCCCCGTAAGCTTATTTCAAAGAACGTTAGAAGCAATAAACAGATCATATTAAAAACAGTACTACAAAGAAATAATACAATACAATTTGAAGTCCACATTTTGCTTCTTTAATTTGCACTGTAAGCTAGAAGTAGTTTGAGAGGATTGAGAGAAGTATTGGGAAGGTATTTATAGTAATGATTTGCATGAAAATTGACTGCTGGTGTTCGTTAGCAGTGCTAGCCTCCCAGCTGCAGTTCTAAACTAAAGAAGCAAAAATTGGACTCCAAATATGTCTTGATGTACCAAGTAAATGAAAAGTGGAAATTTGTTTAAAGCTGAATTTTTGCTGAACCGTCCCTTTAAGTGATAGTGTTATTTAGTTTAGTCTCTGTTCACCTCATCTGTAGCTTAATATCGATTACAGACAACAATTCTGTACTTTGTAAAAGAACAGAAAACTCCCTCGACTTGAAACATACTTGTGGGCGATGGGCATGTCTTCTTTATTATCTTCTTTATTATCTTTATTATCTTCATTGTTCTTTTGTTATCATAAATAATATGTTACGATTTCTAAGTTAAGTGTGTTTGGAGACAGCAGTTTCCCTTCTGTTCTGTCCAAGTGATTGTCTTTATTGGTATTTGGTAATAATGGTGATTTATTGTATGCTTGATGTGACTGATACATTAGGTTGAAATATTTAGAGTATTTCTTTAACCTTTCTTTATTTCTTTAAATATAAAAACTGTCTCATGCTTCTATACTTCTGATTAATATGTCTGTTTCCCCTCTTGCTTGACAGACTTTAAAGGGAAAGTTTTTAGCTGTTTTAATGATTGATGTCGACGTTTTTGTCCCATCAGGTGTCACTTCTCCACGTTTAAGCAGTGTCAAGAGTGGCTGAAAAGGCTGAACCGAGCTATAGCTCACCCGAGCCGGCTGGAGGACCTGTTTGCTCTGGCATATCACGCATGGTGCCTGGGGGGCTGTGCTGATGACGAGGACCAGCATCTGCATCTGTGCAGACCAGGTATACACACACCCCTTCTCAAACAAAGACATGTGAAAGGATGCAGAAACCCTGCCCTGGAAATAAACATTTCTTCATTTCTCTTGAAAATATGCCTGATATGTTTGATTTTCACTGTTACTTTTCAATCAAGCTTGAAAAAAAAAACACCTTTTGTTTGTTAGTTTGGTTTTTGTTTTTTTTTTCCCCCCCCAAACTGGTGTTAAAAATGCATATTGAAACTCCTTTGGTCCAAAAGAGGTTTAAACACTTAAAGTTGGAGTGTGGATTCCCAAGATATGACTTTAGTCAGTTTTTCCATCATATTCTCAGTTTTTGCAAAGAAAATTGCATAAACATATTTCTTTTTCAGTGCTTCTCAAACTGGTAGCAGTGCCCCCCTGGACAACATTCTGATGTTAGGGAGGGTTGTAGTGGCACTGTAGAGACCAAAATGACAAAAACCTCTCTCTCTTTCTCTGTCTCTGTGTCTCTCTCTCTGTCTCTCTGTCTATCTCTCTATCTCTGTCTCTCTATCTCTGTCTCTCTATCTCTCTCTCTGTCTCTGTCTCTCTATCTCTCTCTCTGTCTCTGTCTCTCTATCTCTGTCTCTGTCTCTCTGTCTAAATCTCTGTTTCTCTATCTCTCTCTCTGTCTCTGTCTCTCTGTCTCTCTATCTCTGTCTCTCTATCTCTCTCTCTGTCTCTGTCTCTCTGTCTCTCTATCTCTGTCTCTCTGTCTAAATCTCTGTTTCTCTATCTCTCTCTCTCTGTCTCGGTCTCTCTGTCTCTCTATCTCTCTCTCTGTCTCTGTCTCTCTGTCAGGCGAACATGTTCGTCACAGGATGGAGATGGAGGTGAAGAGGATGTGCTTTGACATGCAGAATGCCTGGAGAGTGTCCGACATCAACATCAACTACAAGTAAGGCACTACATAATGCGATATCAAATGAACCAGTGCTCCTATTTCCCTCAGTTCCCTGTGTGTGTTCGTGTTTATACCCATGCCTCTGGCGTTTTGCTTGACCATTAGCTTGTTTCTCCTGAGGGACGCTGAACAATTCAGAGAAAAAAAAGAACAGTGTGGATGAAAGGGAAAAGGGCCAGTGTTTTGACTGAGCTAGAATTACTGTCCTACTGTGTTATTAGTCTGAAGCAACAATGATGATCAGTTTGGAGTAGCAGGGAAGGGTGTGTGTGTGTGTGTGTGTGTGTGTGTGTGTGTGTGTGTGTGTGTGTGTGTGTGTGTGTGTTTTTGTGTGTGTTTGTTTGGTGAGACACCATGGAGGTGGTTAATTAAAGCAGGCCAGGACCTGCTGTGTTCTATGAGTCAGAAGCACACCTCAG
>JBBPCZ010000089.1:10442612-10454793 GCA_037974445.1 Brycinus macrolepidotus
TGTCCAAAATGTCTTGGTATGCTGAAGCATTAAGACTGCCCTTCACTGGAAGTAAGGGGCCTAGCCCAAACCCTGAACATAGTCTATGTAGTGTATCTCTTCAGCACATCTGCTCGGGAGTGTGACTGAGTAAGGAATACAGGGACGAACCTGGTTCTCTGAGAAAAACTGACAGTTGCCCCTTGCAGGTCTCAAACAGACCTTTTCTGGAAGGTTAGTATGCAGAGGGACCCTATGAAGTCCTGTAACCTGTCCAGGGGGGCACTGGGTGGTGGTAGGGGGGACACGCCCCAGCACGGCGTGGCGCGACTCTTCCACGTCGCAGCTCGGGCGGGGGCAGCGTGTGTGAGTGTGTGTGTGTGAGAGTGAGTGAGTGAGAGAGAGTGTGAGGGCGTGTGTGTGTGCGTGTATGCGCGCGCTTGCGAGCAAAGGCCGGGGAAACATGGCGGCGCCCGTCTTGAGAGTGTCCACCCCTCGGTGGGAGAGAATAGCCCGGCTCCTCGTTTGCCTCTTGGGGATCTTGCTGTCCTTGTACGCCTTCCACGTGGAGAGTGAAAAATCCAGGGATGCGAACTACCGGGCCATGTGCGACCTGAGCAGCTCCATAAGCTGCTCCAAAGTCTTCACCTCCAGGTAAAGATCAGGAGATCCAGGTGCTGGGCTTGGGCTGGGCATGGGCTGCAGAGCCCTCTGTTTTCTCGGGTTCAGCCAAGTCAGGGACTTTGCTGGTTGCTTCATGGTCCAAACTTTATCTCCAGAAGTGAGCTTTTCTTTTTTTGTCAGGCTGAGCTCTGCTAATGACGAGTTACTTCACCCAAAACACCTCACCAGCTAAACTTAGGAGTGTGAAATTTTGGACTAAGATGAGGCTCTCCTGCTGGTTATGTGATCCCACATTCCCATAACCTGTGTTTCTTGATGTGTGGACCATTTATTGTCCAAAAAGTATAACCCAGCAGGCACAATAGTACCAAGTTAGCTCCACTAGCTAACACACACAGTCAACAGAATTCACCACAGCTAAGCTAGCTCAAGTAAAATATGGGTTATTCCTTGCTTAGAAAGTGTGTGTTTGTGTTTTTTGTACACATTGTTAAACTCTTAAGTTACTTTTGTCCCCTAGAGACTCAGTAATTTGTTTCTTTATCTCTAAACATTAAAATAAAAATCATATATTTATATGTTAGCCCTTTAGCCACCACTAGCACTACCCTTGGAAGAGCAAGGAGCGGGCAGGGCTGTCTGCACCGGCGGGCAAATGTTAAACAGAAGAGCCTGTATTCTTTGCAAAAAAACTGTTTGGAGGAACCTACAGAGCCTGTAGTTGCTGTCGTCCTGCCGCAGGACAAATTTCGAGCACTTTTTCATTCAAATAAGTTGTAAAAACGTCGCTAGCTTGAGCTAAAGCTGCTACAGCGAGATAGTAAACATAACTGACGTTAGCTAGCTGTCTGTAGCTTGGGTCGGTTTGTTTTGGTAGTTTCTAGGCATGTTCGTGTTTTCTTTAGCCTAACCAGTATCTAAATGATGAGTTTTAATAACGAGCTATGTACATGTGTTAGTGTGTTTCGCAGGAACCGCCTGAAACTGTGTTAACAACCTTTGACACCCATGAGTTCATGTGTGAGTAATTCACTGACGTGGAACTGGCTCCTCAACAAGAGAGAGATTAACCAGAGGCGATCTGTCCGTCTGGAGGTCGTGTTTGCTCTGTCACTTTGAGCTTTCGACCCCGGTCTGTTGGTTAACAGCCACTTTAAGTCAATACACAGTTCAAACTCTTATATTTCATGGTTCCTTGCTGGTGGAAGGCAACCAGAGCAGCAGAATCCCTCTCTATCTTCAAAAAACCTGTTCAGAGAGCATCTCCTCTCCTGATGATCTTCTTGGTGGCCTAGTGGTTAGGGTGTTGCGCTGCAATGAGAAGGTCATAGGTTTGAATCCTAGGACTGCTAGTGGCACCACTGAGGTACCCTTGAGCAAGGTACCGTCCCCACACGCTGCTCCCCGTTCCTGGCTACCTGCTGCTTCACTTGGTGCAGAGAACAGTTTTGTGCTGTTCACACTGTGTGCTGTGGTGTGGTGTGTTCACGTATGACAAGTGGAAACTTTACATGAAGCTTTTAGCACTTAGGACTCTCCTCTGGTTCTCACACTGTCCTGAAATTTGAGTGTTTCCTCATATTGTAAGTCGCTTTGGATAAAAACGTCTGCCAAATGAATGTAATGTAATGTAATGTAACGCTCAAATGTAGTAGTGCCTGAGACTGCAGCAGACGTGTTAAAGAAAAAAAAGCACAAAATCAGTTTACGTGTAGCTTCAGTCAAAGTGTAACAGTCTGAAAACCCACCCTTGTAAATAGGATTTTCATTCATCCTTTTAAACTTCCTACGTAATTCAGTCTTTGAGATGTACACTGTCATTGAGCGCTGCATGCGTGTGTTACAAAATAACGTTAGGCCAAAGCCTTCTCTGAGCTACACTATATGGACAGAAGTATTGGGACACACCTGTTTTTCAGGGTATGGGCTAGCAACGCCTTGCTTCCAACTTTGTGGACGCAGTTTGGGGAAGAACCTTTTCTATTCCAGCATGACTGTGCCCCAGTGCACAAAGCAAGCTCCATAAAGACATGGTTGGATGAGTTCGGTGTGGAAGAACTTGACTGGCCCACGCAGAGCCCTGACCTCAACCCCATCCAACACCTTTGGGATGAACTGGAACGGAGGTTGCGAGCCAGGTCTTCTCGTCCAACATCAGTGCCTGACCTCATAAATGCTCTACAGCAGAGGTCCCCAACCACCGAGCCGTGGACCGGTATTGGTCCGTGAGTCATTTGGTACCGGGCCGCGCAGAAAGACAGAATAATAAATATTTTATTGATTATCAGAGTCTGAAAGATCTTTTATTATGCCTTTGGGGAGCTTCTTCGTATTTTTACGCACTTTGTTTTTAGTTGTATCCATACCGGTCCGTGAAAATACTGTTTTACATGAAACTGGTCTGTGGCGCAAAAAAGGTTGGGGGCCGCTGCTCTACAGAATGAATGGACACAAATTCCCGCAGAAACACTCCAAAATCTTGTGGAAAACCTTCCAAGAAGAGTGGAAGCTGTTATAGCAGCAAAGGGGGCCAACTCCATATTAAAATCTATGTGTTTGAATGCAGTGTCATTAAAGTCTCCAGTGGTGTAATGGTCAGGCGTCCCAATACTTTTGTCCAAAAATTGTATGTGCACTAAGTCAGTTTAAATGTAGCTTCAGTCAAGGTGTAATAGCCTGGAAACCTGCCCCTGAATGGGATTTTCATCGATCCTTTTAAACTTCCGACGTAATTCAGTCTTTGAGATGTACACAGTCATTGAGCGCTGCATGCATGTGTTACAAAAATACGTTAGGCCAAAGCCTTCTCAGGGCTATCACAATACAGTGTCTCAGGCATCAGGCAACATCTTCACAACCATTTCAGGTATTAACTTTCTGTAATGCAGCTTTTAGAGGCATTTATCACTTTGGTCGTCTGGTTCCCTTCACCACTGCCACTGTGAACAATTCTTACTCTTCCAGTTTCTCCAGAACTGAGTATTTAACATCAAACCACTCAACTTTGTTTTACATTTTATGGTGTTCATTTTTGCAGAAACTATGAAAGAAGAATGTGTAGATGACCACAGAAGGCTTGTCTCAGTTCTCTGTAGCTTTTTTGTGTTTTTGTTCTTGCGTAACGTGTTTTCGGTTATTTAAAGCCCCTTGGGAAATCAAAAGACAAGTTTTGCAGAGAGGGGAGTCATGAGTACAGACCTCCTGATGCAGAGCATTTCATGAATCAGTTATGCAAAGGCCTCACTTGCATGTTTTGTTGAACATGATCATGTCAAAGGAAAATGTTATGTGATTCTTAGATGGAAAAGTAGTTCATTTAACTCACAGACTTGTAGAGATCAACACAGCTGTGACATTTTCATCACCTTGTCATTGTTTTGCTTTTATTTCTTAGTCACCAGTTGCTAGAATTTTCTTCGTAGATCTATGAGACTGTCCACATAGCTGTGGTCACTGACTGCATAAGGCACGTGCCTGGACCCTTGATCATTGAAGATGGAGAATAATCTACATAGGGAAGTTCCCTATGTGGCCACTGGGCTTGGTATTAGTTTCCCTAACTGGTACACATTAAATAGAGATTTAAGGAGATGGTTGAAATTCGGTATTGTGATATTTTCCAAATACATCATGGTATCAGATGTTAGCTTGTTAGTGTGATTGCATCTTCTTAAGTTTTATTTTTATTATTCTTTTTATAACCAAAAAAGACGCCGCTCCTTGACGGAGCGCGTGCAGAATTTTGGACCCGCTCCAATGTCAAAACATCCATTAATGTCCATAGCGTGCTTGTATATAACTTTGTGATTGGTTGATCAAGGGTCGAATATTGATCATTTAAAAATTGGTCGAGAGACCTATATATGGAGAGAGTGAGAGAGAATGGTCAAGTCCCCTTTTAAAATGTGTGTCGGAGAGAGATTCTGTGATGTCACGGGTAAGGATGTCGGAAAGGGATAAAAAGTTTAATAACCCAAACACAAAGTAACAAACGTTTAGTAAAACACACATCACACTCATCAAGACACTGAAACTCAGGTTAGACACGTGTCACTGTTTGTTGTGGTTGAATTAATATTAATCAGCCCATGAATGTTGCTACACGTTCAGGCATTCTCACCCATAAATCGCTTGATAAGAGCCCCCCTATATTAGGAACTCAAGGCCTAAGCAGTTTTTCTCTATGGGGAAAAATCGATGCCGTTTTTGGAAATTGCTGCTGTTGTACTCTGCAGTAAACAAAAATTTTCTAAACAAGATTAGCCACTGCACTTTATCCTGTGCACTTTTACCCCCAAATCTCACTGGGCCTCTTGACTTGTGAGGTCGTTTTGCGGTCAAAATACAAATAACGCTACTTACATGCTACAAGCAAGCTAATACTCCTGCTTCTGAGCCTCATTAGCACAGTAGGTAGTGCGTCAGTCTCATAACCCAAAGGTCGTGAGTTTGTCATTGCTTTGTGGCAACTGGTGGTCCGTTAGTTGCCCCTGTGATCAGAAGGCCATGGATTCGAATGCCAGGAACCGTCCCCACACACTGCTTCCCGGGTGCCGCGCCGTCGCTGGCTGCCCGCTGCTTCACTTGGTGAATGGGTTAAATACAGAGAAAGAATATTACACTGTTCACACTGTGTGCTGTGGTGTGTTCACACGTGACTATAAGGGCCACTTTACTTTTTACTGAACTCGTAACTGACATAACCGACAAGCTTGCTGGTTTGCATGGTGTCCGTTCACTGCATAGCAGCGTTAGCTTGCATGCAATATTAATATTTCCACTCTTAGCGACCTCAAAATACAGAGGATCTGTCAGTATTGAAGGCAAAAATGTCTGGCAAAATGTGTCATCTGGAATGTTTGTTTACTATAGGGAAAAAGCATCAGTCATTATTCTAATGGAGTTTATCATACAGGCATGATGGTATAAAAAGTGGTCTGTAAACAGTGTCTTATGGTTTCTCTGCAATGCACTCCATCGAACAAGTCTGATTGACTTTGTTTACGTCTTCGACATCGCATAATTCAAAAATTTCCCTTCAACTGTCAGGGCCTGGATCCCACGAGTAAAATAGAGTAAAAAAACCTTTAAGGCAGACAGTAAGGGTGTGGTTTGTTACCCGTTATCCTCAAATATTGCTATAATATTGTTAAGCTTAGAAGCATTATACGGTATCAACACCGTATATATGATGTATTGCCCGGGATCATGATTAGCTGCATGGAGGGCGGGGATAGGATGGCGAGATATTATGCAAAATGAAACAGCAGCTGTGTTGTGTTTGCTTGCCTTGCGGGTAACGCTGGAGAAAACTGTGAGTCTTGCAGAGGAAACCAATCACACGAACAGCAGACCAAGCAACAGTTCTGTGAGAATCCACATGACCGGGATTGCATAACCATTCCAAGCCATTTACATTACAAATGCAACAATTCGGGCTTTTGATAACTAGATCAGAGTTCTTTAACATTAAACAGGACTGACCGCTACTGTGGTGTGCAGTATGTGCTGCCATCATTTACTGTTGACCTGAAACCAGTTTGTGGTTTCTCAGTGCCTGTCAAGACACCTGGTTCCAAATCATCACAGCCTTACTCTGATGTGTAGCCAGTAGTGGTTAAAAAGGGAATATACCAGTGTATGCAAAAGTCTGGGTAGTCAAATGGCATATTTTGTTGTTTTTCTGGGTGAAACAAAGTTAACATCACCTCTAGATGGAACAAACATAAGCATGACACGTTTCTGTGAATTTTAATGTACAATTATTTGTTTGCTGAATTATTGTGAAATAATGTAGAATGTCCAGTGGTTCACCTCAACGTCCAAGTCTCAAGGCAATTTGGGCAGTGAAATTACAGCAGAAAGTGTTGGGATGATGTTTTATAGTTTCTTTTGCTTTGTAAGAGTCAGTGATCTTCAGTTTCAAGACCCAAGTTAGCCACTTGGATCTAAGCTCAACACCGTGAGGTAAAGTAAAGTGGCCCCTTATAGTCATGCGTGAACACAGCACACAGTGTGAACAATGTGAAATTCTTTCTCTGCATTTAATCCATTCACCAAGTGAAGCAGGGGGCTGGCACCAATGAGAGGCGCCCGATTAGCAGTGCGTGGGGACGGTACCTTGCTCAAGGGTACCTCAGTGACGACACTAGCAGTGTTGGGATTCAAACCCACAACCTTCTGATTGCAGGGGCAACGCCCTAACTACTAGGCCACCAGCTGCCCCAAACAAACATGTCCCACCGAGATTTGAACTCGGATCGCTTGATTCAGAGTCGAGAGTGCTAATCATTACACCATGGAGCCAAGCAAAAAAGGGAGAGCGCGGACGCAGTCCCCCACTACTAGAAATTATGCAGTCGAGATTCCCACATTTGGGGAATTCGCAGGGGTCAGAATTTACTATTCTCTGGAATTGTCTGCACATGACTTAGAGTAAGCGGTCAAATAAGCCCAGAGACCTTATTATAACTACACTAGTGGAGTGACAAAATGGGCGCCAAAACTTTTGCACATGCCAAATTTTAATTTAGATTTTAAATCCAATGAAGTGGTAATCGTGCACTGAATTTTGTAGAAATGCGTCATAATGATGCTTTGCTTCTTGCATAAGTTCAGTCAAATTACAATTTACAGCTCTATGTTGCAAGTATTATTTACTCCCTGCTTTTCCTTGAAACATTTGAACAAACATCATGTAAATCATGTCTGAGGCAGCCTTCTAGACTGTATAGTCCTTTTTTTTTTTTTTTACGACTGTGGTCCTTGACCATTAAACAGGGGACCTATTCTTTCAGGTTTTATGGTGGAATGACCTAAGAGTCCTGGAAAGCTACTCGGAGAGATGTCACGTCTATGTAATAGGCTGTTTCTCAAACAATGCCAGGCAGCGTGTAGTTCTTATAGGCCACTTTCTTTTAACAAAGCATAATTACTTGCTGCGCCAAGGTTTTCCATAATTTGATTGGTCCCTTTTTTTAATCTCTTGATTAGCCTGCACCGAAAACCTGTCACTGTTTTACAACGTGAAAAGGAATGCCTAGGTATCATCGAAAGAAGTCACGTCCAACATCGCAAAAACAAAGATAGACGCTTGGCAGGAATATAGGTGGATGAAGTTCACACCCATTTGGCACTTACAGCATTGGGGATTTAAAAGGGAAAATGATTTTAGTCCTTTAGACAATGACCAGTGGGAGCTGACAATGGGAAAACATAGCTGTCTTTAATGTGAGGAGCTTCTTCATGTAGACTATGCCCGTGTTTGTTTGATGGCTCATGATCACGAAAGGACTGTTGGAATTTAACAACGTGCTGGTGCTGAGAATGTAGGTGGCATAAATTTGTCCAGTTCCCTGTGTGTGATGTTAGTGTTCATATTTGCTGTATGAATCATGAATGTAATTAGATGATTTGATTATTAGTGTCTCTGTGTTCTGGGCAACTCCCACTCAGGTGACTTTCAAACTGAATTGCAAGTCGACTGATTAGAACTGTCGTCATCTTTCTGATAGAGAGGTCAACAGGTCATCAAATGTACCATATAGATCTGGGAGCAAAGAAAATGCTCAAAGTCCACCTTAAACACGTTACGCACGTCTTTCACAGGGGAAGCCTGCACTAGTCACATCACTCACTTCCTTCCACGCTGGGGTTACTCTCCAGCTATAGGCTTCCTAAGTGCTGTCTACAGGATAGTACAGTATTTATACAAGTTGAAAAAATTAAGGTTAAAACTAGGGGTGGGCAATATGGCATCACTATAAGAAATAGATCAAGGATAGAAGTCTTCAGAGGCGAAATCAACACAGGCATACGTTTGGCAGGGATGAAGGTGACTGGAGGGGGATGAATTGCCTCCCAGAACCCCCCAGACACACACACACACACACACACACACAATTTGCTTTCAGCACACCCAGACTTTAACAGTGCGTTCTGATTGATTTTGGTTTAAATCCATATTTTCCGTCACGTTTTTACCTCCCTGCACACACGCACGACTCTTTTGAAATGCAGTCCCTGCTCGCTCAGCATCCTCTTCCTTAGCTGCCTTAACTGTAGGCCTGACTTTGGCTCCTGAGTGGCGCAACTGTCTAAGCATTGGCCCAAATACGCTGGAGATCATGGTTTCGAAGCCCATTGATTCACAGCCATCTGGCCATCCAGGGCCAGGAGTACAAGAGAGCTTAATTGGCCGCACTCTCTTTTAGATGGCCCTCCCTCATCTCCCATCACTCAGCATGATGCAAGGCTTCTGTTAGCTGATGTAACAGAATTGGCAGTGTTCTCCAAGCTGTCTAATGTTCAAAGTTCAAAGAGATGTGCTGGAGCTTCATGTGACTCGGAGGAAGCATTTGGTAGCCTTCACTTTCCCAGTGTTGGTGACTTGACTAAAATTGGGGGGGGGGGAGAATGAGAAAAATCCAGAAAAAAAAAATTACAGGCTGCGAAAGCTCTAATTTTCTAAGGCTAAAGACTAGCTAGTTTAGTTGGACTAGCTGATTTATTTAACTTTCAGTTACTTACTAGAAAAAAAGCCTAGAAATAAGCTTCTCCATGTGTGTTTGCACTTCATTGTCTGCATGACACCCATATCTACAGCTATGTTTACCGGAGAGTCTAGTTTTGAGCTCTATTGTCCGGTGCCTGGTTGGTAGCATTTGAGTCTCACTCTAAAGGTGTATGATATGTTGAAGCAGATAATGTGCTGTTTGTTCTGGCCCTGTTACTGCACTTTATTCTCTCAGTTCTGTATCGATCACCATCAAATCTATACACAGATCAAATGTCTGTGCAATGAAGAAAAGGAAGCCTGACACTGAAAGCGTGAGTATAAGGAGGTGTTTTAACATGCAGAGAATCAGTTAGATACTTCACCACTCTAGTTTAACCAGCTTAGCGTCCTTTAATAGACTTAAATACATAAGCAGTTAAGGATGTTTTCAAAGCATACAGTACATTATTCTGTAGTACATATGCATATATCATAAGTCTCTCGTATCGCAGAATAATTAGTGTTTCATCCATAGGGTGAAAAAGCTTGTTAGTGATATTGAAGTTTAGGGAATGATGCACAAGTTTCTGTTACTGAAGCTGATCAACAGCTTTACAAAAAATACTGTCAAGTGGAAGTTAAGAATGTTTTGCATATTGAATAATTACTAACATAACACACCCTTAATGCTAATAATTAGTGTAAAACACTCACATGAGCAGTGTGGAACTGGAAACCTAAATCTGCTTTTCTTTTTGCTCCCTGAGAAAACTCATCGGTTCCTCTTCAGTTACAGTGTGCAGGGTACATACATGCATAGTTGTGTACCCATTTCAAATTTTGGATACCGATCTCTGTTCAATGTGCTTGAGCCACAGGATTCTGTTCAGGGTTAAATGTATTCAATCCTCCAGATTCCAGTTTAGGTAAAAATGTGTTTGAGCCACGAGATTTCAGTCGAGGTTAAATGTGTTTGAGCCATGAGATTTCAGTCGAGGTTAAATGTGTTTGAACCAAGGGATTCTGTTCAGGGTTAAATGTGTCTAATTCTCCAGATTCCGGTTGAGGTCAAATGTTTGAGCCATGAGATTTCAATCGAGGTTCAATGTGTTTGAGCCACGAGATTTCAGTCGAGGTTCAGTGTGTTTGAGCCATGAGATTTCAGTCGAGGTTAAATGTGCTTGAGCCACGAGATTTCAGTCGAGGTTAAATGAGATTTCATCGGAGGTTCAAAGATAAATGAAGAAGCAAAGGCAAACCGTAGTACAGAGCTGGGAACAATGCCATTCTTTGCACTTACGTTGGAGAGCTAGAGTTCTTAAGCAACAGAGTGGTTTCTGTACAGTAACAGCACATGACTGATATATGGAAAATTAAAAAACGTTTCTCTTTACAAGACTAATTTATGAAGCATTCAAAGTGAGGAGTTAGTTTAGATAAACCTAAATCATTATGCAAACCATACTGTTGCTGCGGGATCACTGGTGAAAAGGGTAAACGGTCACACTCCTTCTAAGTGCCAAACAGTAGAATTGACCTTGCCGTGCTCCACCCACAAAGGCTTTCTTTCATAGCAACAGAGTTTTACTAAAGCTTGTTCAGCCTCCCAACAGTTGCTATGAAAGATTGTCTTTGTGGGTGGAGCACATTTAGGCCACTGATTCCTCCAACTCTGGATGTGACGATACTCCACTAATTGTGCTGTTTTATGTGAGAAACTTATTTTGCACTCATGTTTTTTTAATTATAAATGCAATTTCATGCCAAGTTATTGTTGTTAAAGGTGACCTGTATTACTGGAGGGAAGAGACTGTTCTATTTGCCTGATTAAATTCCAGTGTTTTGATCATTATCTTCTGATACCATCTCTTTTTATTTAGGGCAAAGCTTTCTCTTTACTGTGCCTTGTTCCCTAGAGATGCTCCCGCACAGACAGTCATTAGCACTTTTTGCATCAAATGATATTTCATCTAAGTTATTCCTCCTCACCAAACCGTTGTCTTTGTCTTTTCTTCTCTGTTTCTCTCTGTAGATGGGGTCGAGGTTTTGGAGTGTTGGGATCCATCTTTGGTAACAACAGTGCAATAAACCAGCCAAACAGTGTCTACGGACTTTTCTTTTATGTCTTTCAGCTGTTATTGGGTAAGAACTTGACCTCACAGCCTTTTAAGGACAGCAAGTGAGAAACGTTGCCAAATATCCAACTCTTCATGGATGTGCTGTTTGAGTAGGTGTTGCCCACAGTCCTAAAAGATCTGGGATCAGCTGTTTCCTCACCAACCCTGGCACTGATCCTTGTGACAAAACTGACCTCTGGCCAACATAATGTGATATTATTTTGAAGGGAGATTCCACCAGTGTGGCAGATTTTGTTTTGACAAGAAGTGCCACATTGGAAAGAAACAAAGTGGAAAGAACCAAGGGTTGTGATGTCTGCAACAGCAAGGCATTGTCATATGATGTTGACGATGGTAAAATAGTGCACCCTGCATATACATCCCTGTCATGCAAAGTATTTAAAAAAAAAAAAAAAAAAAAAGTTTTGGGCCAAGAGCATAACAGCCTCTTAATGCACTGAAAACTGAGCTGTTTAACCTCCTGATTCTTGTCCTATTCAGAAATGCCCCGCAGATCATGGGTGACCACAGGTAATGACTTGTTTAACAAAAGTTGGTAATAAATATCACTCAAGAAGAGTTGATGCAGTAAAAGGATTATTTTAAAAGACATTTATGAATTGCCTTCATGAATAAAAGTTCAGATGGTTTATGGTTTCTGTATAGATGTTTTCCACACATCTATAGGACTTTTAATCAAAACACTTCCAACTGTTTCCTGTCGTGCAGAATGAAATTTTTCCAACACATAAAGAAGGCTTTTGCTTGGGATGGCACTGGACACTCCTTTCCTCAAAGTTTAGTGACTGGCTTGCTATACTGGCCTGAAGGGAAAAGTACATGGCAATGGTGTCTTTAATATCCTGGCACAGGAAAGATGGCCACAGACTGTGTGTCTGTGTGTGTGTCTGTGTGTGTGTCTGTGTGTGTGTCTGTGTGTGTGTCTGTGTGTGTGTCTGTGTGT
>JBBPCZ010000089.1:10467559-10478906 GCA_037974445.1 Brycinus macrolepidotus
CACAGTCATGCTGGAATAGAAAAGGTTCTTCCCCAAACTGTGTCCACAAAGGAAGCATGGCGTTGTCCAAAATGTCTTGGTATGCTGAAGCATTAAGATTGTCCTTCACTGGAAGTAAGAGGTCACTTGCATTCAGTAATTAAGAGATGTGTCCCAATACTTTTGTCCACATAGTGAATGACGCAGTGCATTTACACCTTGATTGACGTTGCTGTTAACCAATCACATTGCTGGACTGTGTCGTATAATATCGCCCCTTTTCCTCCCTCTCTCTCTTTTCTTTCACGCGTCCCTACCGTGAGGTGAGGATAGAGCCACTTGAGCTCTCATTTTCACTCATTTTTAACTTTTCTCGCTAGTTAAACGTCCCCAGTTGCGCGAAATTTGTTTAATAAGCTCTAAATACAAAAGGTTGTGATATTTCTAGAAATTAAATGCCTCAGGAAGGCGTGTATTGAGGGTAAGTTAGCTTGTAGGCTAACTGAAGGACTCCCGGCGCCATGTTTTTCCGCGTGTTGGGCAGAAATAGGCTCTTTCTGGCTGTTGAGAATTACCAGTCATTCTATGAAATAATGTTATTGGGAGCAGACTAACTGAATATTTACGAATCTAACAGTCGATTAGCTAAATGGCTACCAGTCTGACAGCGTGGCCTTAATAGTTAATAAAAAGCATTGTTTATACTCTGTTTAGACCAAAGTTGTTGCTTCTGTGTCTCCAGGTAATCACCTTGTCTTTAAACCGGCTGTTATCCGATCCTTGGAAGCACTGCAAAGATGCCCAGGGAAGACAGGGCCACGTGGAAGTCCAACTACTTCTTAAAAATCATCGTAAGTGTTGACTCATACCTGTCCTGTCACATCCTTTACTCAATTTTTCTGGTGCATTATTAATGTTTGTCAATGTCTGCTGCTACCGAACAACTGAGGACACTCCAGTGTGTACCTATATATATGCTCACTGTGTTCGTACATAAATCTCTGTATATCTGTTTGTATGTATCTGTATATAAACACATCCAAATCCATATCCAACATATCAACAAATATAAAGATCTACACTGTGTGTATATATATATATATCCAATGTGTGCATAAATGCGTGTGTATGTGTTATATGTGTAGTGTACTTTTTATTATACTGTTAAATTGTATAGTTTTTATTCTATTGGTTATGCTGTTTCTTCTGCTGTTTTGTCTGCTTGCTTCCATAACAGTGCAAATTTCCCACTTGTAGGACTAATAAGGGGTTATCTTATTTTGTCTTAAACTATAGGACTGTTTCTTGCCAGGTAATCTCATCCTGGATTAGTTAAAAGGGAACTGCAGCATTATTCAGTTAACTCAGAATAGTCAGGAGTAGTCTGGCAATGAAGTGGTGCATTGCAACCCATTTCCTCAAAGTAGGGGTGGTTGTAGTGTCTGCAATGCTGATATAGTTTGGTTATACTCCAAAACAGAGATCAGAGATCTGGAATTTTTACTGTTACTCTGTAAGTGGTAAATCTGTTGTAAATGCAGAGTAATAAATATTCTTTGGTTGCTGTTTTGTCCTACAGTGCTCTGCATGTGTCTTAGGATCCCTGTTTCCAGACTGTCATAGAACAATGTTTCAAGCATCGCTCAATGAATCAGAATAGTTTCTAGTAAGCTTTTCTTTGAGACAGTAAAGATTTTAGACTTCTGTTTGGGTTGCATGTTAAACTACTGAGTGAATGTTTACACACAGTGCTAAGGTTCTGAAAACCAGACAAAATTTAAGTATGAGTTCCCCTTTACATTACTTTTTTTCTTGTAGCCCTTGCTGAGCCCACTGCTCACAGAGAAATGGTTGGACACGATTCTCAAACCATGCACTGTTTTTAATACATACTCAGTTTCCACATTTCTTAACGACTTTCTTTTTTTTCTGCAGCAACTGCTGAATGATTACCCAAAGTGCTTCATTGTGGGCGCAGACAATGTCGGCTCCAAGCAGATGCAGACTATTCGTCTGTCTCTGCGGGGCAAGGCAGTCGTGCTCATGGGCAAGAACACAATGATGCGCAAGGCCATCCGTGGCCACCTGGAGAACAACCCAGCGCTGGAGAAGTACGTAAAGTTCTCTTTAGGTATTCTAGGCTGGAGTAAACATTATGGTAGTAAATGTAGCAGTAATTGATCTAAGGTCCCCCTCACAAAGGGTTTGAGATGGTATTGGCAAAGCATAAGCTGTGCAGGAAAAGTTACGGATCAGCTGGTGCAGTGCTGTTTTGTCGTTCCCCCTGCAAAAATGAACTTGTTTCTTTCTATCCCTGACTGTCTTCATCCCACGACTTTCAGGGACGCTTGGTCTCATACACTTTCATTAAATTTAAAAGAAGTTTAGTTAATGTTTCCCTTGGATCTGTACTTGTCAGTAAATATAACCTGTTTCACAGGCTGCTGCCCCACATCCGTGGGAATGTTGGCTTTGTCTTCACCAAAGAGGACCTGACTGAGATCAGGGACATGCTGCTGGCCAACAAGGTAAGTTTCTATATCCTTATTACTGCTCTCGTATATTACAAGGCCCTTGACACCCTGATTTAGAGTTTAACTTATTTTTTGGACTCTCTAGGTACCTGCAGCTGCCCGTGCTGGTGCCATTGCCCCCTGTGAGGTGACTGTGCCTGCTCAAAACACCGGTCTGGGTCCTGAGAAGACATCCTTCTTCCAGGCTTTGGGTATCACCACCAAGATCTCCAGAGGAACTATTGAAATCCTGGTAAGGTGAAATCGTACATAGTTTTGCCTGTAGCTTAATTGTTTTGCCTCTTTGTGGATGTAATTGCTTCTCTAGACCTACTCTTTTTGTGCATGTGTGTAACTTTTTGTCTTTTCCAGAGTAATGTGCAGCTGATCAAACCTGGAGACAAGGTTGGTGCCAGTGAGGCAACACTGCTCAACATGCTGAACATCTCTCCCTTCTCCTATGGATTAATCATCCAGCAAGTTTATGACAACGGCAGCGTCTACAGCCCTGAGGTTCTGGACATTACTGAGGATGCCCTGCACCAGAGGTTCCTAGAGGTGAGGGGAAAACTGTAGCGTACAAACTGCCCGAACTTGACATTTACATGTTATGATTGTTGCAGGTTAAGTTACACATCAGCTGATGAAGTGCTGGTTTGTCGTTCCCCCTGCACAAATGAACTTGTTTCCTTCTATCCCTGTCTGTTTGCAATCCAGCAACTTGCAGGGACGCTTGGTCTCAAACATTTCTACCTGTAAATGTCATGCTTGTTTTAAGTCGTATAGAAAATTTAGCTTTTCACCTTCTAGCAGCTTTATAGATTTAGTCCATATTGCTGAAGTGTTCAGGCTGGTTATTAATGGATTTCCTGGATCTCCCTGCCTTTTTCTTTCAGGGTGTGAGGAACATTGCCAGTGTGTGTCTGCAGATTGGCTACCCCACTCTTGCCTCCATCCCCCATTCCATTATCAATGGATACAAGAGGGTCCTGGCTGTTGCAGTGGAGACTGACTACTCTTTCCCCTTGGCTGATAAGGTAACAGGCACCTTCCCCTATTGTGTTGTGGACACAGGCCTCTCATCCTTTGCAGGTTTAGTTACACATCAGCTGATGAAGTGCTGGTTTGTCGTTCCCCCTGCATAAATGAACTTGTTTCCTCCTATCCCTGTCTGATTGCTACCTACAGCAGACAGGGACGCTAGGTCTCAGACAGTGAATCACATGAATTCAGTCGAGCATGTCAGTGGAGATTGCTGTGCCTCCCAACCTTGGTCCTGGAGTACACACCACTCAGGAAGGCTGGGTTTTCTGTTGACCAGATTAGCTGGATTGGGTGTGCTGGGCCCTTCCAAGGCCATGTTTTGGGAACCACTTCTATCCAAAATACTTTATTATATTCGATTGATTAGTCCTCAAAAAATAAGCCATTGCTGTGCAGCAACAAATGTTTTGGAATTTGAACATTATAAGCTTTAACTAAATGTTGTGCATTGTCTGCATGGTATAACTGAACTGCCTTTTAAATGTAGAGCGACTGTTCATCCTCATTTAAATTGTGAAAGGGAAAATTAAACCTTTTATTCTGTTTTTTAGGTGAAGGCTTTCCTGGCCGACCCCTCTGCTTTCGCTGCGGTAGCAGCTCCTGTGGCGGTGGCTGAGACGGCTGCTGCGGCCCCTGCTGCTGCCGTGGAAGCAGCCAAGGAGGAGTCTGAGGAGTCTGATGAGGACATGGGCTTTGGCCTGTTCGACTAAACGGCAGCAAACACCATAACCTGCTTGTTTAACACCAATAAAATCTGGGAAAACAAAATGAGTCTTTTTGTAATTTGTTGAGCATAAGGCGTTCTGTTTTGGGCTTTTTTTTTTTTTTCTTTTTCAAATGGTGGGCAGCTGGTGGTTAGGGAGTTGCCCTGCGATCAGAACGTCATGGGTTTGAATCCCAGGACTGCCAGTGGCACCACTGAGGTATCCTTGAGCAAGTAACTGTCCCCACGCACTGCTCCCCGGGCTGCCCACTGCCTCACCTGGTGAATGGGTTTAATTCAAAGAAAGAATTTCACGCTGTTCACACGGTGTGGTGTGTTCATGTGTGACTGTAAGGGCCCACTTTACTTAAAAATGTGATTTCTGACTGCTGATAGGTCATCTGAAACTAGACAGGGAAAGTCATTAACTTCAGTAGTGCATTTTAAGTACACATGCAACTCTTCATGGCTGCATCCCAAACAGCACATTTTACAGAATGTCAGTAGTCCATTGGTAAAGTGTCCTGGGGGTTAGGGAGTTGTCTCTGTGATTGGAAGGTTGAATCTCAGGACTGCTGATCTTAATTAAGTCTTGGTGTGTGATGTATTATAAGAACTATCCTGAGGGAAATTATTTCATCATTAGCATGCTCAGTGCAACAGAAAGAATAAAAAATGATAATAGAACAAAAAATGGACAATAAACAATGGTGCAACACAATTACAAGAACATTGTAACAAAACTGCAACACTGACTGCTGTGTGATTTAGTGTTCTGTAAAAGCAGATCAGTAGTGCAAAGTGGTTCATGAAAGTGACAGTGTTTATACAATAAAAAAAATTACTTAAAATAGCAGCTGATGAGATTAGCATTCAGTGAATTCACACAAACAGTTAAGTTGTATTGCACAAATCCAGTTTGGAACAGAATGACTCAAAAAGTTCCTCTACAGAACGAGGAGGAGTTATAGAGTCTTGTGGCCACAGGTAGAAAGGATTTCCTGTGGTGTTCAGTCCTGCATTTTGAGGCGATGAGTCTTTTGATATTTGTGCTCCGATGGTCTGTCAAGGTGAGCGTGCATGGGCTGGGAGGGATTGTCCATGATGCAGAAAAGCTTCAGCATTCTCCTCTCAGACTCCTCTGCCAGGGTCTCCAGTTTGACATCCAGAACCGAACCAGCCTTTTCGATCAGCTTGTTCTGCCTCCACCCCACTGCCCCACCACACAGCTGCAAAAACCACCACACTCTCAACCACAGAGTGACAGAACATGGTCAACATGGTCCTACAGGCATTGAAAGTGTTGCCTGCCTCATGAAATGTCATGAAATTACTCATTACTGAAGTTGGTGAGAAAAATAATGACACACTTAATAAAATAATTAGGGGTGCCTGTTTTCCTCAATTTACTTATTTCTCAACTCTCTACAAAAGACCTGAGCCTCCTCAGTACATAAAGACGGCTCTGCCCTTTCTTGAAAACGTCTGTTCCTGGACCAGTCGGGTTGCTATCAGCGTGTAGCCCCAGGTGCCTGTAGTCCTCAACCACCTCAACAGCAGTCCCTCTGAGGGTGACGGGGTGGGAGGAGGAGACAGCTTCCTAAAGTCCACAGCCAGTTCCTTTACTGCTCTGCTGCTGGTGGCTTGGTGGTTAGAGAGTTGCCCCTGCAATCAGAAGGTTGTGGGTTTGAGTCCCAGG
The DNA here is from genome assembly GCA_037974445.1 of Brycinus macrolepidotus. NCBI lineage: Eukaryota > Metazoa > Chordata > Actinopteri > Characiformes > Alestidae > Brycinus > Brycinus macrolepidotus. Next base: position 10,473,498 of record JBBPCZ010000089.1, read on the forward strand.
ACTGTCAGCACACCACTAAGTATAAAACAATATCTTCAGATTTCACATGATGTTTTTTATTGTCATTTACTCCTCTGCAGCTGTTGACCTGGTGGTTGGAGTGGCCCCTGCGATTGGAAGGTTGTGGGTTCGAATCCCAGGACTGCCGGTGTCACCACTGAGTATAAATCTTAATTCAGTCTTTGCATGATGTATTTTACTGTCATAGATTCCGCTGCAGCTGGTGGTTAGGGAGTTACCCCTGTGATCAGAAGGTTGTGGGTTCGAATCCCAGGACTGTTAGTATCGCCACTCACTTTATTTTAAAACGTGATCTTTGACTAATGATGGAACTAGACAGGGGAAGTCATTAACTTCATTAGAGCAATAGCATGTTAAACAGCATGTCAGTAGTCCACTGGTAAAGTGGCCTGGTTGATAGGGAGTTGCCCCTGTGATCAGTATGTTGTGGGTTTGACTGCCAATGGCACTGCTGAGGTACCCTTGAGCAAAGTACTGTCCCCCACACACTGCTTCACTTGGTGAATGGGTTAAATACAGAGAAAGAATTTCTCACTGTGTGCTTTGCTTAAGGGGCCACTTTCCTTTAAAGTGTGCAGTAGTTTTGGCGCAGGGTGCGGGCGAACTCTCTGCGGCTGCGCAGTGAGTTGAGGCGGGATTTGGTCTTCGGTAGGCTCGCTCAGATGTCCAGACGGTTGTGAGCTTTCAGCACATTGATCCCTTCTTCAGAAACACCTGCAGGTGAAGAGGAGCTGGAGGGGAGAGTCTGCTGGCCCCTCTGGGCTGGTGTTGGGCTCTGAGTTGGGAGGCATGGCGCGGGACTATGATTACCTCTTCAAGCTGCTCATCATCGGCGACAGCGGTAAGGAAAGTCCTAGGATGCGCGACGGGAAACAGGCCTCAGCCACATAAAATATGTCACTGAGTCGCTTTGCTTCATGTTAAGCTTGCAGTTGTGGTGCCGTTTTAAAATATGATCTGTGTGGATAATTTTGGGCTGCTGTTGTGGTCTAACCAGGCTCTTAACTAGTGTCTAGACCAGCTAAGTTAGGAGCAGGGAGCTGCTGGAGCTTGCTAGCGGACGTTGCCTCGTCCTGGGCGGGGAAGCTGCTGTTTTATCCTCCGTATTTCATCTAAAAAGTGTTAGACAGATGCTTTAAAAATAGAAGGCTGCAGAAAAACCCATTAACTTTCTGAAAATTGACACATAAGTAATCCTCTGGTCATTTTTGCGTTTGTTCTGGTAGTGGTGGTTATGCTAGCTAGGTTGTTAGCTAACGGTCATTCAGATACTCTTGTTTTTCAGCTGTTTTTATTAAATAAACATTAAATGCTGAGTGGTTTAATGCCACAATGTTACATTAAAGCAGGGTACACCTCTGGTTAGTTGGACTAGGATGACTGACTGTTGTGTGAATGTATGTAATATGAATTAGCTCGTTAGCTATCTGCTAAAAAACAATTGTGAAGTTTCTTAATGGTTAACTAGACAGTGTGAAGATATAAGAGTTTATACTGGTGAAAACTGTCTTTTCAGTCCACATATAAAATCCCAAGTTGTTATATGTTGGTGAAATTCACTTATTTAAATTGCTTTGTCAGCTAAATGCCCTCAGCAAGTGCAGGTACATGTTCAATGTACTACACACTACACATTATACGTATAACATTCAATGTACGCATACTATTCAGTGTACTACATACTACACATTACACAATATTCAGTGTAGTACACGCTACACATATAATATTCAGTGTACACATACTATTCAATGTACTACATATTACACATAATGTTCAATGTACACATGCTACACATTACACATCATACACGTACACACATCTCATGCAGTATACTTCTTGCACATCTGTACACCAGATGTCTTGGAGGTCTTTGCACTCTACTACCTATATACATATATATGCTTCTTTATTCCATTTCTTTCCTCCTAAATGTTTGTTGCACTGTTTTTTGTTACACTGTTTTTTGTCTTTGTTGTACTTTTTGTCTTCATGTCGTATGTTGTGTGGTATTGTTTTTGTGCTGTCCGTACACCAGGGACTGTAAGGAACTAAGTTTCGTTCAGTCATATACTGTGTATGTGGGTGGATGACAATAACAGTTCAAATCAATAACTTGAATTTGAGGTCACTTTGCTGTGCACTTGGGTTTCCAGGTGTGTGTGTGATGAGCCTGCTAATCAGCCTCAGGCTCCTGTCTTTCAAACCTGGTGCATTACTTTTAATGTCTTCTTTCTACAGGTGTAGGGAAAAGCAGTCTACTGCTGCGGTTCGCAGACAACACATTTTCAGGTGGGACAGTGCTCAGTGTCATTCTCTTCTCAAACTGTCAGCAACAACCCTTTGCACATAATGGCTCAGCATGGAGCCACAACCTAGTTTACAAACACTTCATTGGAAACTTAGTATGTGTGGCGTGGAAGTATTAAAGTCAACATGAAAATAGGTGCACATTGGCAAGGTTTCAGACTTACTGCTCAAACAAGAGCTATAATCAAACAAAAATTTACATTTAGATTATATAGTTGCCTTTCATCTGCCTGGTTTGACATGTCTGACAGCAAACAGCCACATTGCTGTGACCTCAGATCTGTAAAATCATTGCACTGATGCATTTCAGGTAGCTATATCACCACCATCGGCGTGGACTTCAAGATCCGGACAGTAGAGATAAATGGAGAGAAGGTGAAGCTGCAGATTTGGGACACAGCCGGACAGGAGAGGTTCCGTACCATCACTTCCACGTAAGTGCCTTCTGCCTTGCTTTACCTCACAGCCCGGCTGTGGGACAGGCTGCCAAAAACGGAGGGTTAGGCAATAGGAAGATACTTATTAGAAGCGTGATAAATTGTCTCTCTTTTGAGCAAATAATTGAAATCGTCGTCACTTAAAAACATTGATCAACTTAATGTTTCATTACAAAGAGATCCCTTTTATTTGGACTTGGAGCGGTGCAATGTGTGTGAGTTTTTGTGTGTGTGTGTGTTCCAGTTTCTCAAACATCAGAGAAAAACTACATATGATACATGTTGCAGATGCATAAGCATGACTCAGATGACCATGATTCTAATATTCTTGCTATGTTGCCCACTCCATTTTTCTAACTTTTTCTTTTAATTTATAGCCAGGAAAGCATCATGTTGAATGGATACAGCTTAAGTTCCATTCAAGTAGGGTCAGCATCATTTCATTTAAACTTATTGTGGTCATAGAACACACACACAAAAAAAACATCCATGCCACCCACTCATGCTACTGCAGGCTAAAAGCATTTAAGTTGGCACATGTGTGAATGTCTAATGCCTTAAGGAGGAGGAGAATTTAGGCAAAAGATTTAGTCCTGGGCTCTGATTTCTTTGACATACTTGATTATATATTCATTATATATATATTCAGACTTCATTATAAGTTTGTTCTTAAGATAAGTTCAGTGTAATCTAAAGCACACTGGCACTGTAAGTCAGTTTGGAAACTTGAGTTGATCTCCACAAATTGTCAAATTTCATGAAACATTGCTTATTTGAATTTGAAGAGAAAATCTGCATGAAATCAAACCACTGTTTTTCCTAAACAGGCAATTAATTCTTTAAAAGAGAATTTTGATTGAACAGAGCAGTTTTAATAACTGGTTAACAACTATCTAAGAAACATTGGAACTAACGCCTATTCATAATATTGTTGTAAGAAAATTCCACCTTTTTTATGTTCTATTTGAAAGGCCGTTACCATTATCTTACATGAACCATCTCATCAAGAAAATGGAGGGAACCGCAGTTCAAAGCAGCCTCACTTCCTTTTTCAGACAGCATAAAACCACAAGTCTGAGCTACCTTCCTTTTAGCATACTCTGTAAATTCAGTTTCAAAAACACTAAGGTCGGGTTTAAAGACCAAACTGTTCTAAGTTTAGCGTTTGTCATTTTTATTGTGGCTGTGTAGTTTAAGACACAAGCTGTGCTAGTTCTTGATGTGATTTTCTAACAACTATAGATTAGGACTATTTTATCCCCCACATTTGTGCCCGAAATTCGCTTGGACCCCAGAGTCAAGGAAATTGTCTAGACTTGGTGCAGAACCCCAGAAAGGCTAAATACCTTCATTGCAAGAACACACTGATTGCTTCAGTGTATACGGTACAAGTAAGTGTACAGAAGACATTTAGAATAGAGGAAATAATGTTCATGAGGAATGAAAAGGACCTTGAGGGACAGTTAGGATAATTTACGTTTTCACTGAAACTTGTACCACTGTAACCCTTTTCTTGTTCCCTGAGTGGTCAAAGAGCTGTATACCGTTTAACAAAAATGCATGCACATGAACCTACACACACAAACTTGCTGAGTTGCATGCAGTGGCTCGATGAGGTGAACAGAAGCCAGTTGTTGTTGATGAAGTTTGCTGGTATGCTGGAGTGCAGTGGCGTGGTCTCTCATTAGAGTAAGTAGATTTCAGCGGTCCAGCACCATTCTACAGCCGTCTGTCTCAACAGCAGTGGCAAAGAAATGCCACCCTCAGGCAGGGCTGCTGTCATGGGCCAAAAATAATGGAGTTTGTGTGTGTACTAAACATGCGTTCTGTTCCCTGTCAGATTCCTCTCATCCCTCTATAACTGACTGGTTGTGCGAACATAGTTTCAAATCTGTTCTTTCAGTGTTTGTAAAGTAAGCAGCAAAAATACAGGCTCTTTTTCTTATCTCAGGTGACCACTTCCTGTGTGTTACAGGAACGGTTACAGGAAATGATGCAGCCACAGGTCACCACGCTTATCCTTCCACGCCACCCCCTTCCTCTCCATTACTTGAGACAAACACAATCACATCTGAGCAAAGTGGTTGTCTTTTTCCACAATCCTTTCTATTGTCTGACCCCTCCCACCCCCAGCCTTCCCTGTAGAACCTGAGTTATGTAAATAGTATTATTGTAATTGTAGTAGATTTTAATCATTTTGTTAATATGATCAAACTACACTGTGTGTCCAGAGGTTTGTAGACACCTGCTCTTTCAAATTTCTTTTGAAATAAATGGTATTAAATACAACCTCAAAATGAATCATTTTACTTTGTTAGACTGTGTTCTTGGTCATATTAAGCATCATAGGAGAATTCTTCTTTTTCGTGTAATGTAATCTTCCATTACAGTGAAATGATATTTCGCGTTTTTGAAACGTCTTTAAGGTTTTGTTGACGTTACTTTGTACTAGCTCCCACTGCCTGCACGTGTCATCATGCAAAAACGCTCAGCTTGTTTAGAGACCATCCCTGATACCATGTTTTACCTGGGAATGTGTCACAGTATGAAAGGAAAATGCTTTATGATCGTGTGTGTGTGTGTGTGTGTGTGTGTGTGTGTGTGTGTGTGTGTGTGTGTGTGTGTGTGTGTGTGTGTGTGT
>JBBPCZ010000089.1:10483955-10496908 GCA_037974445.1 Brycinus macrolepidotus
CTTTGTCATGTCCAATACTGATACTGAGACCACAACCTCAAGTATCTGCTGATACCGATACCAACCCAATACTGTCTTTTTCCCAACAACTTAGCTGTTAATAATACATTTGTCTAGGTGCACTTTGAACCTGAAATGGCTCCCTACCTCCTTTGTAGTGCACTATGCAAAGTTTAGTTTCTACACCCATATACTGCACAGTTTGTCCAGTATGGAATTCTAAATCATCAGGGGCTCTCGGTTAGACATTATACACTATTTGGATGCAGGAGCCTGTATTTTATTCCTATATGGTGCACTATGTATGGTAGTAAGGAGCCATTAGAGACACAGCCTCACTGCTCTTCTGTGTTACTCGTGTCCTCATCTGTGTATCTCTCTTTCCGGCATGTTGCTCAAAGTTTAATTAAGCATTAACATGGTAGTTCTGGCCTTTTCCGATAACCAATCCAGTGATTTTGGCACATACACACATTGCAAAAATGATACAGCCTCATGTAAAAGTTTGAACACCCTGCTCTGCTGACATATTTTGTAATATTGGACAGATTAAAGATCATTTCACTTGCTAAGATATCATTCCTAGTAATGTAAATTGCAAGAGCGATGTTGCATTGAACGTTTTAGGATCAAAAAGTGACCCATGTGATCTGATTTTCTCTATTTCGACCTTATTCTTTAAATGTAAAATAAGCCACCTTTTCAGCAGGTGGACAGGGGACAACAACCTTCAGGCAAAGTATAAAACATAGTTTATTATTTATAGCCTTATTAGGCTCTTATTTATACAATCGCAACACATTTTGAAATGGCCTGTAAATCTGAACTGGATCAAGTGACCAAAAGTATATGAACAAACCGTCACATCCATATGTGCTTGTAGATCATTTGCACAGCATGAGTAATAATAGGAAATTCGCCCTTTCGCTGTTAGAAGAGTGGAAGGCTTGTCACTGGTCTTTGGATCAAGGGTTCACTTCCATTCAGTCACATAAGGCCTGGCTCGCAGTCGGTGTGCCAATTTAGTGCAAAAGTTTTCAGTGGAGTTGAGGTCAGGGCTCCGTGCAGATAGTCACACCAAACTCTGCAAACTGTATGTGTTTTGTGCACGAGGCATTGTCCTGGAACAGGAAAGGGCCTTTCCTAAACTATTGTCACAAAGTTGAAAGCACACAACATTGTAGAATGTCATTGTTTGCTGTTGCATCAAGATTTCCCTTCAGTGGAACTATGGGCCCAGGCCAAACTAAACTCTACAGTTGACACTGTGCATTAGGGCGGACAACCTTCTGCTAGCATCCGGCAAACGCGGATCCGTCTATCAGGCTGCCAGATAGTGAAGAATGATTGATCATTCGAGATAATGCATTCTCAGCTGTCCAATGGCATCCTGTTTTACACTACTCCAGTCGACACTTAGTATTACACATGGTGATCTTAGGCTTGTAGCTTTATGTAGCAATGAGCATGGTCTAATTCCATCTCTAATTCCAATTAGAAGGTATAGCCACATGTTTTTGGCCATGTGGCCCCAGTGCATCACTTGGCTACATCTGTATACAGTTGATTATTATTCATTCATTAATTCCTTCATTTTCTCGAACTGCTTAATCCTTACTAGGGTCGCGGGATACCCGGAGCCCGGGGCCAATGGGCACGAGGCAGGGACTCACCCTGGGTGGGGTGCCAGCCCACCACAGCAGTTGATTACTATAGAAACTGAATTCCCCAAAGAAGGTGAGTCAAAACACACTTATAATGTGGGCAGACTGTTCAGATATTTTTGTCACAGTTCCAATCTCATAGCTTAAAGAAGTATCCCTGTTTCTGAGATAACTCTGCAGTGCTGTTGCTATGGTGTTCACATCATCACCAGGGAAACCAGATACCTGCAGGCCACTGTCATACAGCGAAAGACTAAGCAGTGGCTGTGATGCTGGACGGCAGAGCCACTCATCTTTATAAGCCACAGACAGAACCCTGATGCTTCTACACCTTGGTGTAAACTGATCAAGTACAAAGATTTGATGAGTAGATACACTATATAGACAAAAGTATTGGGACACACCTGTTTTTCAGGGTTTGGACAAGGCCCCTTACTTTCAGTGAAGGGCAATCTTCAGCATACCAAGACATTTTGGACAACGCCATGCTCCCAACTTTGTGGATGGTCAGGCGTCCCAGTACTTTTGTCCATATAGTGTATGTTGGAATACTTCTTCAGCATGACAAATAGAGAAGCTTTTAAAAATAAGATTTGGAAAAAGGCTGGAATGCATGCTAATATACTGTTTCGAAAACCCTCCATGGGTTTCAGTGTGGTACCATTTTCCCCGTGCTCATCTGAATGATTGAAGAAAAATGATTCTGTGCTGAAAATGCTCATGAATGTGTTTAAATTCTCAACTATAACCCAAAGATATATCTATGAACAGTTTTTGTTTGCAGTTGCAGTTAGATGCAATCCCATGCTGTATTTATAGGAGATAATGTTTGCACATTATAGTTTTTCCTTTAAATGGGCTGTATCATGGAATATATATATTTTTGTCAAATGTACTCTTCAGTCGCCAGTTTTTATATGGACAAATAGCTGCAACAAAGGCAAATTCTTAATGAATTTAAATACATCAGGCACATATCTTAAAGGGAAAATAAGGAAAAAAATAATTTTAAGACATGAGGAGAGGTTGAAAATGAACACAAATGAACCTCATAATCCAAATATACAACATGGAATCTTACAAACTAGCGTGTCCAGAGATTCAAGTAAAGTGGCCCGTTATAGTCACGCGTGAACACACCACAGCACAGAGTGTGAAATTCTTTCTCTATATTTAACCCATTTACCAAGTGAAGCAGTGGGCAGCCAGCAATGCAGCGTCCAGGGAGCAGCGTATGGGGACAGTACCTTGCTCAAGGTACGTCAGTGGTGTCACTGGCAGTCCTGGGATTCAAACCCACAACCTTCTGATCTTAGGGGCAACTCCCTAACCACCAGACCACCATCTGATTAGTTCCTTTCAGAGCTATCAGGTGACTGTTTATTATAAAAAAACTCTTTACATAGAAAGTGTTCAGTTAAGCTCTCTCAGGTCAGAGGATCTTTCACCTCATCTGTACCATCACCCACCACAGACACAACAGATGTTTTGCTGCACTTTTTCCTGATAATTTATACACCATGCAGTCTTAAACCTAGTAAGGACATGAATCTCCTAATAAGGATATGTTAAACCACCAGTAAAAACTGTTGATAGAAATTGCCTATGATAGTAATTTCTGAAACCAGTTATAATTCTAAGCAATTAACAAGTCGTTTTATGACCCAAAAGTTTCTTGAAAGCAGAAATCCAGCTGAAATCCCAGCTGAATAAGTAAAATATCATTAGTAGTAGTATATGTAATCTGATATGTTAAAATCAACTTGTAACATTACATTTTTACTTTTTTATGTATGATTTTAGTTCTCACTAGTAATAATTCATGGCCTTTCCATTTGATTTAAATGGATGGAACTGTTTTTATTAACATGTATTAAATTGCAACGAATATGTTCATTCAGTTTTCAAAATAAAAAAGGACTTTATTCATACATGTAAGAACTGAATTTGCACATTAACATTAGCAGCTAGGTTCCACCGATACGAAATACACTATATGGACAAAAGTGCTGGGACGCCTGACCATTACACCAACAGGGACTTTAATGACATTGGATTCAAATACATAGACTTTAATATGGAGTTGGTCCCCCCTTTCCAACTATAACAGCTTCCACTCTTCTTAGAAGACTTTCCACAAGTGTTTCTGTGGGAATTTGTGCCCCTTCATTCTGTAGAGCATTTATGAGGTCAGGAACTGATGTGCGACAAGAAGGCCTGGCTCACAATCTCTGATCCAGTTCATCCCAAAGGTGCTGGATGGGGTTGAGGTCAGGGCTCTGTGCGGGCCGGTCAAGTTCTTCCACACCGAACTCATCCAACCATGTTTTTATGGAGCTTGCTTTGTGCACTGGGGCACAGTCACGCTGGAATAGAAAAGGTTCTTCCCCAAACTGTGTCCACAAGCATGGTGTTGTCCAAAATGTTTTGGTATGCAGAAGCATTAAGATTGGCCTATATATATATCTCCTACCCCATTAGACCCCTTGCTTCCAGTGAAGGCCAATCTTAACGCTTCAGCGTACCAATATTTGTATCATGCTTGAAGAAAAATCTGGTCACTCTACACTTTGAGCACTGACAGTGTACTACTTTGATCTATGGTTTGTACTTATTTTCACTTAAAATAGACTCAGAAAAGTTTTATTTATTTTTGTTAATTATATTGTTTTTTATTGTGAAAAGGAGTTCAGTTAGAAGGTCACACACAAGTTAGAAGTTAATGCACAGTTATAAGGTTGGATGAAACTACTGAGAAATCATACAAGAGAAGCCAGACATTTGAGTTACACACTTACAGTTAAAACTTACAGTGCGTGCATATTGTTCTGTCCATTTCCTACTACATATGGTAATTCAAGCCTAATAATTAATAATTAAAAGTAAAACAGTTACATCATTTTAAAATGCACCTGCATTTTGTGTTTTTGACTTTCAGTCAAATGAAAGGCTTTTTCCAGTCATCTGTTTCATCATAATGTTATCTGTAAATCTTGTTAAAATCTCCTCTCGTTCTCGTGAACCCAATATAGTGTGTCGTCTCGTCACACCCGGGTCTAACCCAAACCCTGAAAACCAGGTGTGTCCCAATACCTTTGTCCATATAGTGAATATTAATAAGTAGAATGTCAGAATTTAATGTTTTTTTATGTCAGAATTATGTTTTATCTTATTAAATCAGATTTCTGATGTTAAAAACTAGTTTACAGTATAAACTTTCAGTGAGGGGCTGGTTTTTACACACATTCAGCCAACTGTGAGGTTTTGGGAGGTGCTGGACGTCATTGCGTCATTACGTAATATGCCCACGGAGCCAATCAGCTGCCAGAGAGACCGCGGCAAATTTGAAAGTTGTCTGGAAGCAACGGCACTGTCCCTGGCAGCGATGTTTTTGTTAACACAGTGAAATATTTTTATACAGGCGAGCCATTTCCTTAGTTTAATCAAAAACACTCTTGTGGACATTCGGTAAGCACAATTTTATTACATAAATACCCGTGTCTGTGTGTGTGTGACATTTTTAACGGAAGGGTTAAAATGTGTAATTAGCCTAACGGTCACTAATGTCGACATTTTAGCTGCACTGGTTTAACCTCGCCTCTCTAACAGTAAAGCTGTTTTTAAGACATTTTGGTTAGTGTTTTTATGTTTTAGTGTTTTTCGCAACCCCATCCAACACTTTTGAGATGAACTGGAATGGAGAATGGGCACAAATTCCCACAGAAACACTCCAAAATCTTGTGCAAAGCCTTCCTAGAAGAGTGGAAGCTGTTATAGCTGTAAAGTGGGGACCAGCTTCATGTTAAAGTCTATGTATTTGCATGCAATGTCATTAAAGTCCCTGTTGGTGAAATGGTCAGGGGTCCCAATACTTTTGTCCATATAGTGTAATATTAGTTCTGTTTTTTTATGTTTACGAAATTGCATACACTATGTACGTTATGCTGTCATTTTCAGCAATAAGTGATAAGCATTATATTTGTTTTCTGGTGAACTTAAAGTTGAGTCACTGGCTGCATCCTAAACTGTATACAACCAACTTAAATAGAGCAGGGAAAAATAGTACACCACCAATAGAAGCACATTCAATAATGAAGTATGTAAAGTATGAGAGTGTGTTGTTTTGGGACACAGCCACTGTGTTAGTCACTGGCTGTGCTTGCTTACAGTTATCACTCAGGCCATTTATAGAAACACCCTGTCCTTATATGACTGACTATCTGTCAAGTGAAGTGGACCCTTATAGTCACACGTAAACACACCACAGCACACAATGTGAACAGTGTGAAATTCTTCTCTGCATTTAACCCATTCACCAAGTGAAACAGTGGGCAGCCAGCAATGCAGTGCCTGGGGAGCAGTGTGTGGGGACAGTACCTTTCTTAGGGGTTCCTCAGTGGTGCCATTAGCTGTCCTGGGATTCAAACCCATGACCTTCTGATCGCAGGGGCAACTCTCTAACCACCAGGCCACCAGCCGCCCCACTGATAGATTAGATGTTCTGCTTTTCACCATTTAATATAAACCTGCAGTGATTCTTGCTGTAAATAGGGATTGTTGCTGTGCAATGCTAATAAAATTCAATGTCATTATATGTTCTACATTTTTCATGGTATCATGTGATATTTGTTAGCATGATTAAAGTTAATACATCCATTTTTCTTGAGTGCTCAGAAGAGTCTTACAAACCTGACATTCCTTGTTTTGATTGGACTGTTATGTTCTTTTTCCCTCATCTAAAGTGACACTAGGAGGAACCTTACACTGCGCTATAAACCTTAACTAGATGGAAACCACATATGAAAAAAGGAAATGTACAATTTATTCATTAAAAACAAATTGTACTTTCAAAGCTGTTTGGAGCACCTATACATTGTAGGAAACTGTCAGATCCTGGATACCATAAGAAAAAGAAATAGATTAAAAAAAATTGTTTGGCAACATACAGTCTGTTATGACAAGTATTTCACACATGTATTGTTAATAATACATAATCAATTCTATAAAAAAATAAACTGAAATGCTATGTCGCAGTGTGCCAAATCACATCAAATTCAAATTTTGTTTGGCACGCAATCGTACATAGTATGGCATGCCGTAAAATGCTTATTGCTGTGCGATGCCCAACTGTAAGGACTAAAAAGAGAATTAAACAGTGGAATAGAAGTAAAAAAATTACATTTAAATAAAAAAATAATAATTTGAATAAAATGTGAAGAAAAGTATATAATAGTATGTTAATGTCATGGCATGTTGGCCCTACTGACCCAGTGTATTCACTCTAGAAATGTTGAAGTTCAAGTATGGAGGACACGGCAGTGTTAAAGATTTGGCCTCGGTGGATCCCATCACAAGCCGCTGCTCTCGTCTTAACCAGCTCTTACAGGTAAGCAGTTCAGGCCTGTTTTGGAAATCAGTGTTGTTTGTAGCTGTGTTCATTTCAGATGGCTGTTTATAAAGAATTTGGCACTTTTCTTTATCTGATATTGTGTGTAATTGTTGTTTAGGGAAAGACCAGTGTACATGGCCCCAGTGGAGGAAATGGGTTGACGAGGGAAAGCCTATTGGATGCTCTGCTGTTGCTCTATCAGGAGTGCAGCTCTCCAGAGCTCATGAAGGTCAAACATGTGGCCAACTTTGTCCGCAAATGTAAGTTCTTGCTTCAGTACCATGGAAGTTGCACCGCATGTCCAAAGTTTGTTGCTCTTCTTTCTTCCTAAATCAAGGGTACTAACAAGGGGTTTAGTTGCAGTAACAAACTCTACTCATCAGTAGGCTTTGTGCTAGATGCTGGAACATTGCTGTAGGGATTTGATTGTATTCATCCACTAGAGCATTAGAGGCATTGGACATGGTGAGCTTAGGCTCATGTATAGCTACTCCAGACAGCCCCATTCTATTTTCTGTGCTTTTCTGTGGAGATAATACAAGCTGTGTGGGCGATTGTGCCTGTCAGCAAAATGAGCACCTTAAAGTAGTTGAATTCACTACTTAAAATGTGGGTCTAGATACTTTTGGGCAAATATTAAACATGTTCTGGTGAGAAATTCGAAATGCCTTGCTGCTCCAAGGTGAATGTTGTTAATATGTATGATGTAACAAGTTAACAAACCCATGCATGCATGTTTGTTTTGCTGCCCCTGTTAGTAATGATGTGTTATGGATGTTTTCATGTTTTCCTTGTATGTGCTTGTCTTTTGTGTGTGTCAGTCTCTGATGTGGTGTCTGAGCTGCAACAGCTGCAGCCAGGCAAGAGTGATTTTCAGGCGAGGGGAGTGGTGGGCCGCGGTCGCTTTGCCGAGGTGCAGGTAGTGAAGGAGAAGGCCACAGGGGATGTATATGCCATGAAGGTCATGGACAAAAACTGGCTTCGCACTCAGGACAATGTGAGTCACTTTAATACTATCTCTGTCACACACATACACTCATAGACTTGCCAAGACAAAAATTTCACCAATACTGACAGTTTATTTATTTTCTTGTCTTTGAAAGACCCTCTCTGTCTGTCTTTCTCTCTTTCTTCTTTTTCCTCTCTCTCTCTCTCTCATTATGTGGTGAAAGTGGTACAAAAAGTGATTTTTTTTTAATCAGTTGCCTGTCCTCTAGGTGGCATTCTATGAGGAGGAGCGTGCCATCCTAGCTCTCAGCAGCAGCCCATGGATTCCACAGCTCCAGCATGCCTTTCAGGACCAGGATAATGTTTACCTGGTGAGTGGTACAACTTGTTCTTAAGTTGAATCACATGAGTTGGTCTTCAGCTTGTCCATATTCTATACTCAGCGCTGTCAAATAATTAAACAGAATGTTGAAAATACAGCATGTAAAGCACCCAATTCGGATGTATATTGCACTATATAATTAACTGTTCCATCCCTGCGCTGGAGTTCTTCTTGAGATTGTATTCTTCTCTCCAGACACACATCTATAGAGCCTGCAGGTCTGTCCGTATGGAACGAGTTTTTTTGTGATCAGTGTTACGGCATTGGGACGTCGTTTTTTTTTTTTGTTTTTTTTTTTAAAGCTCTACTCTTTCTTCGGTGGGGGTCTTTAATGGACACTGGATCTGAAGCTCCAGTGCTGGAGTTCTCTGTCTGCATGGCTCACTTAGTTCAGGTCGTACCAACCCAGAGAGGGAGCGAATAAAAGCTTTTAATTCACTTCTGGGAAATGGAAAGAGAGACAAAAAGTATTCTAGGAGAATATGAATGGGAGAAAGATAAAAGAGCCACGTCAGAACATAATGGTTTCAGATTTTTTTTGCTTCTGTTCTTGTTGTTCTGCCCAAACTACAGGGGCCATGAGAAAAAAACCCCCAAAAAACATTAGCATACAGAAAATTTGGTCTCTGCAGCTGGCCTTATTTTTTCTTCTCTTGTCATAATCCACATGACCAGCAGAGGGTGCCCTAGCTATCTTTACTCGGACCTCATCTTTGAAATACTGACACTTGCTTTCAGATCTTCCCAGGCTCCCTCAGCACAAGAGACTTTGATCTAAGAGACCACACAGCTTTGCTCGAAGCCTACACCAGATTATATTTGTATAAAAGTAATGAATGGTTTGTCCTCACATAACTGGATGAAGTCTAGAGATTCATGCAGATCATGATTGCCTGAGGGGATGCTGAAATCTGGCTCCTACTCTTTTCCATACCGGTCCTTAGGGACATTGCACCACTCCATGGTGGTTAATGGGCTTGGCGGTAGCTGACAAGTGTAATAGATCTGTGGGTGGAAGAAACTGCCTGTTTATGGGGTCTCCTGTGTGGCAGTGCGTAGAGCTGCAACTAAGGCTGCGCAATATTTCGTCTGTTAATCGTTATCGCAGTTTTGGTCTCTGCAATACTGTTAGCGCAGAAGCCTGCAACATGTAAACGAGCCTCTGACCAATCACAGTGTTTTTTCACAGGGTGACCAAGCGCCGCTCCATTTGAGTATTACTGGGTGTTCATATAATCCAACAAAAGTCTAATTATTTTTTAGCCAATCTTTCATCATTAATGACACTGATTGGCTAAGGTATTTAGGGCCCATATTAAAGGGCCCATATTAAAGGGCCCATTTTCTTTCTATTTTTTTTTTTTTTTTCCCCCCAGCATAACAGCAGTCTCTGTTGACGATCATCTGAGTCAGTTTGATTCTAAAGCTCTCAGGGTCCTCAATGCTATAGCACCTGTAAAAACTAAAAAGCTCCAGGCCAGAAATCTCGGTGTAATCATGGATGAGGATCTTTGTTTTAGCTATCACACTAAATCTATGACTAAATCGGCATTCTGGCGTCTCAAGAATATAGCCAAGGTTAGAGATTTTGTTTCAAAGGAAGATTTGGAAAAACTTACTCATGCCTTCATATCCTGTAGGGTCGACTACTGCAATGCTTTGTTCATAGGCCTCCCCAAAAAGATTATCGGACAGCTACAGCTTATACAAAACACTGCTGCTAGAATTCTTACTAAAACCAAGAAAAGAGAGCACATCACTCCAGTCCTTAAGTCTCTACACTGGCTTCCAATTAGCTACAGAATTGAATTTAAAGTCCTACTCATTGTGTACAAGTCAGTCAATAGTCTGGGCCCAAAGTATCTCGCTATGATGTTTGAAGAATACCAGCCTGGAAGGTCTCTTAGATCAGCGGAGGCGGGTCAGCTAGTGGAGCCCAGAGCTGTAACGAAGCAGGGTGAAATGGCATTTAGCCATTATGCTGCCCACTGCTGGAACCGGCTCCCCATAAAGATTAGGTCTGCTCCATCTGTAGGTACTTTTAAAAAGAGGCCAAAAACAATTTTATTTTCCACAGCCTTTAGTTAAACAGAGGCTCTATTTTTATTTTATATATATATATATATATTTTGTCTTTTATGTTTTATTTCCTTTTATTCTGCAATTTAATGTTGCCTTTTATGCTTTCTATGTTGTCTATTAAGCTTTTATGCTATTTTACCTCTATAAAGCACATTGTATGATAATGTGCTATATAAATAAACTTGCCTTGCCTTGAAACTTTAACAATATTTTCTTCAAACCTTTTTAATTACGGAAAATTGATAATATGGGCACTTTAATATATTGAAAGGCATCACAACTGCAGTATGTGGCAGTAACATCTCAGTACTAATATTCTGTGCATGTCATGCAGCCCTAGCTGAAACTTATGATTTTTGCAATTAATGAATCTCCAGGCTGTCATTTAATTCCTCAACTAATTGAACGCCTGCTTTTACCTCTCATTTTCCTCAAGTTTTGTCTTGTCTGGTCAACAAGCAGTTTCTTTTATCATGGTGTTATGAGGAAACCATATCTCCTCCTACTTTTGCTGTACCACTTTAGTTTTTTTTTTTAAATAGTCCAGACATCAACAATTTTTCTATTAACATCAATGGCTTTGTCGACTCATGATTGTCCTTTTGGGTAAATCTTTGACCAACTGTCACTGGGTGTAGCCATTATTATTTTTATTAATAGAAATCTGGGCAATACTGATCAATTTCAATATCATAATGTTTTCCAGATATGGCAGAGTAACACTGTGATCAGATGATATTTAAATTTGCATTAGTAAAGTTAATGTATTCATTCTTCTTGAGTACTTATTGTTTGCCAAACAAAAGTCTTACAAACATAACAGCTTGTTTTGATTGGACTGTTTTGTTACATTCTTTCTCTTAAAATGACACCAAAGAAAACCTTAGTGTTCTAAACATAGTATTCTAAACAAAAAAGACTAAATGTATTTTTAAAGACTGCTATAGTAGAGAGGTACATGCAGGCCACTGTAAGACAAAATAAAATCAATTTCTTGATGTGATTGTATCATTTATGTATCAATATTGGTATAGGGGGTCCTCGGGTTATGACAATCTCGACATACGACGTATCGAGTTTACGACGCTCACACTCATAAAAACTTTAAAAAATGAGACGTGAGTGTTTCGGTTTATGCTGTACTTACGGACTACGTGGGCGAACTAGTTTGGTTATGTGCGGCGGAAGAATACACAGTAAAGCAGCGTATGAGTGAGGGAGTTGCCGTCCTTTTCCTTTTTCTGTGGCTTAGTTGTGTTTTTATGTTCTAGTTTATGATTTTACAACTGTTAGCTGTGACTTATGCTAGGATGTGTTTCGAATTACACCAAAATTCGGGTTACATCACTGTTGTAGAAACGAAACTGTGTCGTAACCCGAGGACCCCCTGTATTTTGTAATCCCAGAAAAGATCTGGGGCTGTTAAAACAATGACCCAAACTTCCTCATGCCCCTGGACCAGCAGTAATCAGAATTGGACCAAAACATGGTTCTACATTTTTGTCTTTTATTTAGATTCTTGTATTTTATTGTTTCTCCCTGAGATCTCCTTATAATTGTGTGGTTTTATGTACTGAAAACCAGCCATAATTCATTATTTTCCTTACCCCTTTTTCCTTAGAATGAAGCTTTCTGTTTTTGTTATAGTCATATAAACAAATGACTTCTATTCTGATTGCTCTGCATGGTGCCTTGTTCAAAAAGCAGTTTGGGCTGAAACACTTCAATGTGAAAAGGTGCTGTAATTGGGGTAGATCTTGTGACATCACAAAAACACAATTCACTTTAAAATTGGCTGATTTTGCCCATCAGAAATTTGGTTCCAAAAAGAATAATGACTCCACCTAGTCACAGTTAGTCAGTGCTTTGATAGATAAAGATTGGAGTGGTTTCTAGCGTCCCAGCTGACGTATTACATAATTAAAGGATGCTGGTTTTACTTGCGGAGCTAGAACTAGTGAAATCCCCGCTAGGACTGATTTGTATTAGTTTTGCATATTTTGTTTGAGTGTGTGTGAGTGTGTGTTGTGCCACCCCCACCATACCTATTGCAGGTGGACTGGGACACACGCACACAGTGAAGCCGTGTTTATGAGCCCCTGCTCATTATCAGTGGGGTGTGGTGAGATTTGAAAGGCTGCAGGATAGGAGCGGGATTCTCCTGAGAGTAAACAAGGACAGGGCTAACAGCACAGGAATGATTTTCTCCTTCCAGCCCCAAACTCCCCCTCCATATCACCCTCTCCCCAAGCTGAGGCTCACACACTCACATCACACATGCACACGTGCATGCACAAAAAACTGTCTTTGCTTGAGAATTGGGCTCCAAAGACCCTTGCTACCTTGTTGCTAGGTAACATGGACTAGAATGCTGCGGTTGCCGTTTATGCTCTGCCAGCTTTGCCTCCCATTCTCTCTCTCTCTCTCTCTCTCTCTCTCTCTCTGTGTGTGTGTGTGTGTGTGTGTGTGTGTGTGTGTGTGTGTGTGT
>JBBPCZ010000089.1:10524055-10537143 GCA_037974445.1 Brycinus macrolepidotus
TATATATATTTTTACTATATTTACATCCCCAATTAAGCGCGGTGCCGGCAGCCCTTTACGGACCAATGGCCTGTCTCAATTTTAGATTCGCGGCCCAATCAAAAGCCTTTGCGGCCCATCAGTGGTCCGCGGCCCAGTGGTTGAGAAACCCGGGTTTATGCTGACTGTGTTTATTTCACTTGCACTATTTGTCAAACAAAGAAGTGTTTAACGTGTACTTGAGTCCAAGATGTAAATTTTATCTCCCTATTTCTGTCCCCTTTCCTCTCTTTCTTTCTCCTTCTCTCTCTCTCTCTTGCTCTCGCTGTTTGTCTCATCATACAGTGGTAATTAACAAAGAGAGTGATGTTAAGCTCCTGTAAGAGTCCTCTAGCGATAGTCTGTCCAGGAGCACACAATAGATCTCTCACAGGTAGAGAATGAGCCATTGTGTGAGCTTTCACATCACAGCTCTTTATGGAATTAGATGAGCGGGGCCAAAAAAATCTTCTCTTTTATATATTCTTATCCAGCCATCAAATCTGCTGCTTCCATCTATTAAGCTCAATGGAACTCTCTCCAACTCTCTTTCTTCTTCTGCATGTATGCAACAATTTGGACTCATCTGGAATAAACATGCTTTGGAGCGGTTGCCTGGACACAGACCCTGGGCTCAGTTCTGGATCAGAAAACAGAGATAATTGCTGTAACAAAATGGGACAACCAGCTAGCCGTCACCACTGTTTTTCAGAAGCAAGGACAGGATGATATGGAACCTTGTTGCCATGATATTGGTGAACGAAATGATCACGATGGTGTGACATTTTGGGTGTTGCTGAAGCACAATGCCACTTTTTCTTTACTGATACTGTCAATAAAACCTCAGATACTAATCTGACATTTCCTCTTAATAAAGGCTGCTAAGCTTGGGTGTCTTTAATTGAAACACTTTACTTAAAATCAAGAGCATTTAAAACAGTAGTCTGACACAAAAAAAAATCTAATTACACTCATACCCTTGCCTCTAAAGCAGTCGATTAGCCAAGACATGTTCGGTGTCCAAGTTTTGCTTCTTTAATTATGAACTGGGGCTACAAGAGTAATGCATGCCCAACACATGTCTCAACTCACTCTAACTGCATCCAACTCTTGTTCAGTTTTATAGCTCACACAAGTTCATAGTGTGTTCTAAACCACTTCAAAGTCTGCACCATATTAATAAGGAGTTTGATGTGCTTTGAGCAAGCTGAAAAAGGTATGGCAAAAAATCTAATTTAATAATCGTTTCCATGAAAACATACGACCATACCAAACATACCAAATGGAAGGTTTTATTACAGTGTCAAGTTTTGCTTGTTTTTTTTTTTTTTCCTCAGGCTGAAGTTTTGTTCAGTTGTCTTGATTGGTATGTTTTAATGCTTTTGCACAGTAAACATAACAGAGCCACCCATGGGCAAGAGGCCATTCGTGTACAATGATATTTGAAATTAGTTTAAAATGATTATCGTTGGGTTATATGCCACAGTGTATCATTAAAACTGATACACCGTGGCATATAACTGTTACATGCCTACTCAGCACACTCACACAGTTGCCCATTTTTTCTTTTTTCACCGGCCTTTCATCTTGGATATTTGTCCTTGTTCATGTTTGGCCATGAGGGTGAAGCTTAGGGTTCTGGGTTGACTTCAGGTCAGAGTGTTTAAAGCATTTAGAAATAAGAACAGTCTGCTTCAGTCAAGTGCGTCTTCTTCAACCCCCCTCCCCCCTAAAATAATAATAAAATAAAATAATAAAAATCTGTTCACTTTCTGTCTCTGACTGGTGATTGCTATATTATGTCCCTTGCCCTGGGGGTGCTGCTCTCTGCTGGCTAGCTGTCAGTCATATGGTCCAACCATGAATACACATGAGCTGCTGGGCTTTGGTTTGTTGGTTCAGACTCTCTACCTCAGTATATCCTCTTTTTCCTCAATACTCTCTTTCTGTTTACTATTTTTTCCCCCTCCTCCTTCGTCACTCTGCGTTCTTCTTTTTCCCACTTGTTTGCACTCTCTTTCCTTTTCTCTCCTGCTTTCTTTCTTTCTATACCCCCTCTCTTTCTTCCTTTCTTTCCCTTTCTTTTTTTCTCTATCTCACTCTTTCTCTCTTTAGTGCCCCACTCTGTCTTTTAAACCATTTCAGGTATCTCCATTTCTTTCATTCTCTCTCTCTCTCTCTCTCTCTCTCTCTCTCTCTCGCTCTCTCTCGCTCTCGCTCTCTCGCTCTCGCTCTCTCGCTCTCTCTCATATTTGTACATTTGCAGTGCTGCTCTATCAGTAATTGCTGCTGCTGTCATATGGCTAATGGGTGTTGGGATTTTAGGCTATATTTTTAGATCTTGTTCATGTGTCACTAGTCACTTCTGCAAAACTGATTCATTCCTGACAGAAGTTGCGTTGGGGAAAATAGCTTTTTTTCATGTCTGCTGTTTTGCACTCATTTATTGAGTGCTTTTTATTCAAGGTGTCATAGGAGTGAAATTTAGCTCAGTCTTTTTTGATAGGCAGAGTCGCTCGGCTCGACTGGATTGATAGTCATCTGTGATTAAAGATGGCCATGCATTCAAATGAGCCATTTGTTTTTGAAGTCTGCCACTTAAAAAGCACACGTTGCAAGCTGTAAATGGGTTGTGCACAGCGGTTTGTCTAAATGGCAAGAGCAACGGCTAGCATGTGCCTCAAAGCTACTGCATCTTTTCGAACTGCCTCCAGCGCAACATCATCTGACTGCGCGCTTAGACGAGAGCGCTACCTGCCAGATTTTTTTTTACGTCAGCTAACAGATGCTTACTAGCCTTTCATGGAATGAAATGAGGAGGTGGAGGAGAGCCATCCTATCCATCCTGTCAGAGTAAGGCCCGCTTTGCTCTCTTGGACTCCCCGCCATGAATGACTTCATCGCCAGGCTCCAAACTTGCAATCTCCTGACAAAAGGGCCAATACTTAGACAGTTAGGCCGCTTGGGAGCCCAGATTTTGTTATTTAGTCACAGATATTTTTATGGCAACGCAGAGTACTGAGTGTTGTGCAGCAGCAGAAATTTCCGCTCTTTTCTAAGGATGTGTTTGGACTGTTTGATTTTGGTTTGGTTTGATTAAAACGAACCCTAGTCCGATTACTCTCCTAGTGCCGTTTGTTAGAGCAGGGCTTCTCAACCAGGGACACTTTCATGGACCCCCACACTCCAAATCACATGAAGCAAATTTGTAGCTGTTTAAACAAAGTAGATTACTTAGTGTAAGTGTAAATGTAATATACTTACTACATATACTGCATATACTATTCTTAGTATTACTATATATTAGTAAACTTAGTATTTGTATCGCATTGTGATACGAATCATGTGTACTGAAAATACTCTTTACTTTGCATATAACCCATGTCATGTAATAAAATAAAATGCAATAAAATCAGGGATCCTTCTGGCTCTATGGTATAGGCTCCACAATGAAAGCCATGCGCACATAGCAAGTGAGAACACTGCACTGCAAGCCCTCATCTGGACCAAACAAGACCCCTGATCAGGTCTGTTGTGGTGCACGTCCAAACTCTGGTGGAGTTTATTTGAAACACGGACCATCTAAACAGACCAAAGTCAGAACGAACTGTCTCCTCTCCGCAGAACTGTTTTGTGTTGTGCATAAAATAATCCACACATTTCTGACTCTGTTTTTTATTATCTCTCCATGTGCTCTGAATTGGTAATTATAGAGCTGATGGTTGTGGTTTTAATGAGGCTGAGGCATGTTTGAAACTTTTAAAAATACTTGAAACGCACACACATTTGACTGCACACATCAGTATGTATTGATTATCCAAGTTTGTTTTTTTTGTTTTTTAAAAACGAGATGTCACATAGTTTCTCAGCAGAACATTGCCCAGGTACTGAAATGCAAAGGTGTCAAAGGGCCAGCGTGGCTGGAGATCTTCGTTCCGAAGAGGTAGGAGCACAATTAGTCAACTGTTTGAAGACTCTGGAATCAGGTAAGCTCCTAATTGATGGGAATCAAAACCTACAGCACACTGGTCCTTTGCATTATAGTACCAGAGTTGACCCCGTTGAACACTGTGTCTGCATTGGAGCTGATACTGATACGTCATCAGCATGGGGGCTCCTCTAAAACATGCTTGTAAGACATTTTTACTTGATAATTCACTGAAGAAGCCTACGTCTGTGACTGTGTACCTTGGGTTATGTTATGTTTTATGCATTTGTACATGGGGACAAAGTGGCCAGTCAGACACAGCTGCTCATCTGGCTCGGTGCACTCTGACTAGAACCTGGCAAGAGTACTCTACAGCTTAAAGTATGGGTTCTCTTAATAAAGTAGCAGCTGTTCAGAGTGAACAGACACATGCACAAAGACACAAACCTGGGGTGGATGTAACTACACACATCAGAGATGGGTAACCCACACAAACCCTGTGTGTGTGTGCGCGTGCGCGCGTGTGCAATAGGCTCAGACAGTGATAGAAAGCCTCTCTGCATGAATCCATGCTGGGTTGCCAGGGTTAAGAGATTTAAGAAGAAAAATGACTTATGCCTGTGTCCCTATCTAAGAGGTGCCAAATTGCTTAGTTTAAGGTGATAACATGCTGTAGTGGGCACAGTTCTCTCTTCATCCATATTTACTGTGACGGTTGAGCTACACTTATCTCTCAGAGCTGTCCTCAAGTGGTTCACAAACAATCTGACAACTGTAGAAATGAGCCCAGCTGATAAGAAAATCCTGAGCTGAAGCTGATAGGCCATATTACCGTAACTGTCTGCCAATATTATGTATATCTGAGCTTTAGTGGATGGAAGACGAGTTAAACTACTGGTAAAAGAGAGCAGAACATTCACTCAAATCAGTACATCATCCTAGTGGCACAAACTATAATTTTAAACTTGTAACTGCATTATTATATTGTATAAAATTGTTATGATATATATATATATATATATATATATATATATATTATACACTCTATAATATGTATAATATGCATATTATGCAATAAATCTTTCTATGTCATTACGGGATTGTGGATAGTTATTATGTAGATGTTGTCAATGTCGGAACAAAACCTAATGTTAGGTGTTTGAGGATTTATGAAGCATCACTGAAGGAGCCTGTTGCTTCACAAAATAACTTTAATTGCCCGTACTTAACTGGATCTATCATAAGTAGAGTACCATAAGTAGTACCCTTGTTTGGAAAGTGAATATAAATGGCTATTATCTTGGCAGTGGCAAATCCATCATTGGGGACAGTCAAAATTTTGCAGGTAAAGGTTTTAATCACAGATTAATGGTTTAATCTCAGATTAGTTAATCCATATTTAAGATTCAGCGCAATGATTTACAATAAAACCGCTGCAAAATTACTGAACAAAAACATGTGTAAACACTTGTGGAAAAACAAGGATTTCACCTCAAAGATTTTACTTCAGAAAGTATTGGGACAGCTGAAATCCAAATTATTTTAAAACACCGCCCAGCCCTAATAAACGTACTTTACTTTTGTATTCTGCATACGTACTGCTTTTACTTGGCAATCAGTTGCAACAAAATCTTGGCTCTGTGTTACATCTAATTCAATAAAACCAAACAGATTTCACATCAGAGAATGTCGGTTTTGCAGCAGTCTTGTTCCGAGACATTTCCCTCAAACTCCCAGCCTTTTTTACTCTCCATAAATTCAGCACTAATGAAATTCAGCTTACTCAGCCAATTGTCCTGCTGGTTTATGCTGTTATGAGTGAATGATGAGACTTCTTCTCCCTCCTTGTCTAAGTCATTGCCACCTAGGGTACTGATGTCTCTGCTGCTGGAATGAAAAAAGTAATGTGTCGAATTTACTATCAAACCTGTCATTTCCATACAAATACAACACCTGAACACATACTGCCAAGACAAAGTTGTCTTGATTTTTTTTCAGTGTAATAATAGATTGAAGAACAGTAAGTCTATTGAAATATTTGATTTCAATATTTATCATTGACATTTCATCAGCCAGGTGTGCATTGATCCCTTTCAGAAAATGATGTTGAGGCAGTTTTGCCTAGGATGCGCTTAACAGCCTGCAGTACCTATCATCTTTTAGTGAATAACCTGAAAGTAACACTAAAGCGCGTAATGGAGTGTGCTGATCATCCAGCTGTTCGGCCTCAAAGCTGTCCTATTTGGAACATGTTAAAATGGCTGGATATTTAACTTACAGACTTTATACCCTGCACATAAGCTCTGTAAAATCTGCACTCTGAATGACCAAATAGATTGTTAAATGATTTAAAAACTTCCCACTCTGACTGAGTGATTCAGTTGTTTAAGGCTCCAGCAGAGGGGAGAGAAAGCATTAAACAAAAATTGAGCCGTACCGCTCAAGTACACGGATTTGTTGTTAAGACTCACTTCAGACAAGTTTGGTAATAGTGTCTGTACAAATTACAGTTTTAAATAATCTACTTTAGTGCTCTTTTTGGGGACATAAGAATTTCATTTCCATCAATAATCAATATTCCTCTCTCTCTGTCTCTCTGTCTCTCTGCCTCTCTGCCTCTCTCTCTTTCTGCCTCTCTACCTCTTTCATTGACATGAATGTGTCCATGAAAACTGTTTCTCAGTATTTAATTGTATTCTGCACTGATTTCTGAAACTGTATTTCCAAACAAGTCAGAAATGTTCACAAACTCTCTTCAAGCACTGTTGTGATATTCTGGTTTATAAGTGGCAAGTAAAGAGACTCTTTACTTTCGATGAATAATGAATTCAGAGTGAGATCAAATGCAAGCGGAAAGTGTGGCTCGACTTTCATGGTGCACGACTCCTTTTCCTTGAAACCATACTACATGATTCTTTTTTACGTTCCTAAGTCTGGGACTAATATTATTTTTTTATCCTAACTATTTTAACCTTATTCTTCTTCTCTGTGATTTCAGATCAGTGGCTGCAGGCCTCAACTCTCCTGCCAAGACCAACTCCATGGAAAAAAAACTGCACCTCAAAAGCAAAGAACTTCAAGACACCCAAGACAAATGTCACAAGGTAGGATTGGCCTGTGTGTAGGTATTTTGTCACAGACATATGTATAAGGGCTTTCCTGATAAATGAATGAAAGGCAATAATAAAATAAAATAATTTACAGTTTATCCTCGTGGATTAATTGCATGATGTAGGCTGTGACTGAAAAATAACACTTGTAATATTTTGAGGCATGCTGCCTTCTAAGGCACTGACTGATTAGACAGCAAGACATCAAGACAGCTGCCTACTTTTTTGGACGCAGCCATATATACTGATCAGCCACAACATTAAAACCACTGACAGGTTAAGTGAATAACGCTGGCACTTGAATTACAGTGGCACCTGTCAAGGGGTGTGATATATTAGACAATAAGTAAACAGTCAGTTCTTAAAATTTTGTTTAAGATGTGTTGGAAGCAGGTAAAATGGACAAGTGTAATGATATGTAGTAATCTGAGTGACTTTGACTTTGACAAGGGCCAAATTGTGATGGCTAGACAACTTAGTTAGTGCATTTTCAGACAGGTCTTCTGGGGTCTTCCAGGTATTCAGTGGTCAGTACTTACCAAAAGTAGGTAGTAGGAGGAAGGACTAACTGATTAGCTGGCAAAAGGGTCATGGGCACCCAGGGCTTATTGATGCACCTATGGAGTGAAGGCTAGCCTGTCTTGTTCAGTATCACAGAAGACTTGCTGTAGCACAAATTCCTGAAAACGTTAATGATAACTATGATAGAAAGGCGTCAGAACACATAGCGCAATGCAGCGTAACTGCAGATCAGTCAGTGTGCCCATGCTGACCTGTGTACACCACTGAAAACACCTACAATGGACAAGTGAACATCACACTTCAAATTACTAAAAAATCCCCAGATCTCTTTCTAATCGAGCATCTGTGGGATATGCTAGACCATCTAGTCCAATACATGGAGGCCCCACCTCACAAAATACAGGACTTCAAGGAGCTGCTGCTAACATCTTGGTGCCAGATACCACAGGACACCTTCAGAGGTCTTGTGGAGTCCCTGGTGGACCTACACAATATTAGGCAGGTGATTTTAATGTTGTGACTAATTGGGATAGGCAAACTGTCCAATTGTTATAGAATGATTAGACTTTATAGGATATTAGCTTAAAAACAGAAAAAAAATGCTTTCCTCTACACAGCTGACTGAGGATCTATAAATAGTCAATTTTCATCTGCCCAGGAGGGGGAAGGCTATAAAAAGAGAGCAAAATGCTTCTAGTCTGCAATTTTTTAAATGCTGTTTTTAATAGTTTGCTGCTGAAGTTTTGTTTTAATTCCTTTACTTTACTTCCTGTATTATTTTTCTTTTCTTAGTCACTTGTCCCAGACAAAAAAAACAGAGTGGGTGTGTGCAGGCATGTGTACATTGAGAATGAGGTGGAGTGAATTTCAGCTGCATTATTTTATGCTAATTCACTATGTAATTACAGATTGGTTAAACATGCATAGGAGTAATGGGATTTCTAACCTTTACTTTTGGCGCCTACTGTCGATCCGACCTTCTGTTTTATTAATAGCCTTAATTAATTTATCGGCTTTCACAAGTTTAAATAGCAGCCTTCTGTGTGTATTTTTATGCAGTGTTTTTGTTTGCCTATGTGATAGCTGGTATCTGTCTGCTTCTGTGGTCTTGTTGTGTGTGAATGTGTGGTTTCTCTATGTGTGTAATCACTGTTGTACTGTACAGTGACCTAGTGTGCATGCCTAGTCCAGAATAGTCTGCTGGTATCAGATAGAAAGCTCTGGGTATCATTCAGAGTTTTTATGATACTAACATTGATAGCTCGATCATTTGTTTGCAAGTATGAGAAGTGGATGTTTTTACTTACTGCCACAGACTGCAGACCACTTGTGCAGGATTTAAAGGCATAGTTAAACCGCACATGACTATGTGGCTAATAATGAATGGACCTAATTGTATGGTCATTATAGATCCTTCTTATGTGAAAGCACTAACAAACGAGCGATTCGGATTCAGTCCTTGAGCGACACTGTAAAATGCATTTAGATCTGGTGCTTGTGTTTGTGGCGGCGCAGATGGAGCAGGAGATCTCACGCTTCCAGCGTAAGATGACGGACCTGGAGTCGGTGCTCCAGCAGAAGGATGTGGAGCTCAAAGCCTCGGAGACTCAGAGGAGCATCCTGGAGCAGGACCTCGCCACTTACATCACAGAGTGCAGCGTAAGTGAATTCAACTCTTGTCACAGCTGTCTCTGCCGGAGTTGTCACTTGATAGGTCTGTGTTTGTACTAGGCTGCTTCAAGTTGTACAGTACCAGTCAAAATAAAACATTTTGAATTAAAGCCTGAAATGCTTGAACTGTTACATCTCAAAGAAAATATATATATATGTATTCAAAGCTGTACCATGGATTTTACCATTTTCATTCTGAAAAGCGGCATCAGCATTTAGAAGTGTTTGTATTTGTACTTAGCATCTTTGTTTAAAACAGCTTATTCAAATCAAAGTCACATATTTAAGTGTTAATCTATTTTATTCCTTTTTAATTTGTGACCGCAAACATGTATGAATTTATGCTGGTGTGGTTTTCCTCTCTCAAAAATGCACACAAAAGCTAAATAAATCTGGAATCTGAAATTTTCACAGTTTAAATAATAAATTCTGTGTCCCCAGATTAAACTTTTGTAGAAGTATTACCATGGACATTTTTCCTGGTGGTGCAGCGCTTGCAACATTTAGGCCCTCTCTGGTCTAAATCCATCTGTGAATATATTTATCAAGCCACGGTGATGTGGACGAACTTTATCTGTAGTACCAGTGAGGGTCTTGTGAAGGCTCTATTTATTATTCTGTATCTAGCAGGATCAGACATTGAAATGAATAGATCAATAGATCTGATGCCCTGCGTTGTCTGCCTATGACAGAGGTGCCTTTAGGAAGACTTATTGTCAATGTATCAGCCTCTGCATCATCATATGTGACAGTGTGTGTGTGTGTGTGTGTGTGTGTGTGTGTGTGTGTGTGTGTGTTTTATGACCTTGTATTACATGTGTGCATGTTTAGAGCTTGAAACGCAGCTTGGAGCAGGCTCGTGTGGAAGTGTCTCAGGAGGATGACAAGGCTCTGCAGCTGCTCCACGACATCCGCGAGCAGAGCAACAAGCTACAGGAGATTAAAGAGCAGGTGGAGTGTGTTCTTACACAACATTGTTACACAACACCATATCACAGCCTCAGCCTCGCACAAAATTCATTACATGTAAAAATTCATTACATATGGGTGACGATCATATTTGTTGACCTGGGAGTAGGGCTGCACAATTTATCGTCTGTAATCGTTATCATATGTATATCACAGAAGGCTGCAATATGCAAATGAGCCTCTAAACAATCACAGTGTTTCTGACAAGGAGAACAATCACAGCTTGTTCGTTACTGGGCGTTCTGATAAATCGAGATGTTCATATAATCTGACAAAAGTCAAATTATTTTGGCCAATCTTTAGCAATTGAAGGCACTGATTGGCCCAGGTGTTTTTAAAGGGCCCATATTCTACACAGTCCTTCTATTTTTCCCTGACATTTCATGTTTGATGGGTTTGTGTACCAATAACAGCCTCACGCAGCCTCATTCCATATAACAGCCTAACATAACCTCATTACACATCATAACACAGTCTCACACAACCTCATTACACATAACAGCCTAACTTGATGTCATTGCACATCATCTCAGCATCACACAAACCTCATTATGCATCATAACCTCACACAACCTCATTACACGTAAGAGCCTAACTCAACCTCATAACACATCGTAACAGTCTCACACCTCACTCTTCATAACAGCCTCACACAGCCTCATTCCACATAACAGCCTAACTTAACCTCATTACCCGTCATAACAGTCTCACACCTCACTCTTCATAACAGCCTTACTCAACCTCATTACACATCATAACAGCCTCACACAATGTCATCACGCATCATAACCTCACACAACCTCATTACACTAAATAACACATACCTCACCTGTTTCACAAAGGAGTTTTCTTTTCCATCACTGATACTACTGTAATTGATACAGTAATGTTATTGCACTTTAATAACAGATTAACAGATTAGCTTCCACACATTTTTTTCCTGTGCATGTTTTGTATCAGTGAGATCATTTGAAGGACAATGAACCTTTACTCAGTCCAGATATTCTGTCTCGCCTTATATGATTAATGTAGCAGAGGTGATTGTGCAGCAAGTTCAGTAAGGCCTGTGACATTCATCACACACACAGACACATGTTGTATTTCTTCGTAGAATTAGCTCACGTTGAGGACATCATCACCCCACTCAACTTCTAAAAAACTTAAGCTGCTTTTGTTCTGTCCCCTTTCCACTTTAATATTGTGAGCTCATGAGTCACAAAGAGGTGCTTTGTTTTGCTTTAATGAAGGTAAATGGAGTCTCTTTTTCTAAGCTGCACTGTCTGTAATGGAGAAAGAGAAGTGGAAGAGTTGAGCTTTAACTGATTTTGTGCAGACGAGCATGAACTCAATAAAAACAAGAGAGAAAGAGGTTTGGGAGAAGAGGAAATGAATGACTCATTTCAGTGTATGTGTATGTGAGTGCTTGCGCACAGAGACGAGCCTCATCTCCACGGAAACAGCAGCTATAAGTGATTAGGAAGCTCTAGGGTTAGTGACAAAATTCTGTTCAGCATCTTAATGCAGGTTTTTTTTTTCTGCGCAGAAATACACACATTATATACAGACAGAGACACACACACACACACACACACACTTACTTACTTACTTACTTACTTACTTTGACCACCACACCTTATACTAATACCCTGCTCAGCAATATCACCCCACTTTCTAACACAACAGAGCTAAGACTCAGTGGAATGTATCCAAACTTAATGTTAATACACAGATGATCTGCTTCATCAAGCACACCTTCCATGTCTCTACACTCTACATCTTTTGTAGTTGACAATTAGACTGTATTCTGTCTATCATTTGTTAGCCCCCTTTACCCTGTTCATCAATGTCAGGACCCCCATAGGACCAACAGAGAAGAAGTATTATTTAGGTGGTGGATTATTGACATGATGTGCAGTTTTAGTGTGTGTGCATGCTGCAAAGAGTGAGTTGCACAACAGTGCTGTGTTTCAGTATCAGTATTGGTACCTTAGAAAGAAAAATGGTATTGTTGTATTTCTGAATAAAAGCTTTACATTTTATTGACGTCACTTTGGAGATAGGGACTTGCTAGACTTCAGCCTGAGGATAGTAAAAACAAACTGATCAAATTAGGATAGACAGCCTTAACGTGGTAAAAGAATAAAACCTGAGTTCCCGAATGGTACAGCTGTCTAAGTATTCCCTATCATCAGGAGGTCATGAGTTGATTCCTGGTGATGCAGCAGCCATCCATGGCTGGGTGTCCATGAGAACACAGTTGACATTGCTCCCTCGTGCAGGATGGCCCTCCCTCTCCTCTCATCTCTCAGTATCTCACTTAACCCGTTATCTGACGTAACCGAATTAGTGGTTAGCGTTCTCCAAGTATTTTGCTGTCAAATGATGTTGCGTTAATGACAGTTCAAAAAGATGTTGTGGCACTTCACGTGATTGGAGGAATAACACTCTAGCCTTAACTCTTGCAGTGTTGGTGGTATTGTGTGACTTGGGGAGTCCTAGTTAATGAATGGAACTGGATATGGCTAAATTGGGGAGACAAATAGGAAAAAAAAAATCTAAAGATAAAACAAAAAGGAATCAAACCTTTTGTTTCCGATACTGTATATGTGACCTTGCCCATCAGTTTTATTCCATGTGCATCACTGTGACTACTAAGGGTGGGAATCGAAACCCGGTTCCGATTTAGAACCGGTTCTAATTTTGCGAAGCACCGGAATCGTTCACCTCCCGATGTTATCGGTTCCTCTAACGATTCCGGGGAGGAGGTATCGCGATGATCTACCGCGAGAAGTTGAAAGTCTTGCCGGTGTCTGTTCCTGCCTTCAATTCATTTGAATGCACTGTATGTCAACTGTCTGGTCCCTCTCCTA
>JBBPCZ010000089.1:10537243-10553056 GCA_037974445.1 Brycinus macrolepidotus
GATAAGGAATCGAATCGATAAGAAGAATCGATAATGGCATTGACATCAATAATTTCTTATCGATTCCCATCCCTAGTGATTACCATCCTGGAGACTAAGACTTGCATAAGTAACTTAAAAAGCAGATGTTGATTTAAGTATAGCTTTACAGGTATGAAGAACAGGACTACTAAAGCACTGATGTACGTTGCGCTGGATAAGAGCGTCTGCTAAATGCCGTAAACGTAAATGCATAAATAGTCTCTTGACCCTTTCTGGTTTAGTTGTGAAAACTTGTCATGGTCATGTAATAGCAACTTTTTTAGTTATAATGTGTTTCGTTGCTATGAATGCAGTAGTTACTATTTAAGATTGGTGGTGCAACTGAATTTAGTATCGGATAATTTGAGTCTAACTAGCGTTAACCAAGGATTTAGGAACTGGTACAACTAGGTGCTGGTGTGTTTATTACTTTAAAACATGTTAAAGCACCTCCATATGTTTTCCCATCATCATACACAGATATTAGATACTGTAACTACTACTACTGTATCGAACTAAGCACATCTCAATTTACAGAATCCACACAGAGAATTAGTGACAATAGTGCACTTTACAGTCTTTATGGAAAGGTACTGCATGTGTCCTTTCAGCGGACACAGCCTCAGGAGCCCATTCTATAGCAAATTAAATGACTAATTAGCCATTTCATGTGAGAGACCATTTTAGAAAGATGATGAGTTGATGGTTAGAAAGGGGAAGAGCACTCTGTCGTGTCCACACATTAGTTTTTATCATCGTATGAAATGAAATAATGCTATTAGCAACATGGCGATACCATCTTGCAGGCTGAGGTCTTTTGGGAGGTTGTTCATTTCCGTTCTACCTCAGATTGGTCAGTCCACACTGCCCCCGCAATCAATAGCAGTCTGCTTTAGTCTGCAGCACTCCCCCTCAGACAATCATTAGGCCTCCCATACATATTGATCTGAGCGCTTCTGTGTCTAAATGTGGCCTTAAAGTGATAGTTCAGAGGAAAAAAAATGAAACAAATATA
This sequence comes from Brycinus macrolepidotus, assembly GCA_037974445.1. Classification (NCBI taxonomy): domain Eukaryota; kingdom Metazoa; phylum Chordata; class Actinopteri; order Characiformes; family Alestidae; genus Brycinus; species Brycinus macrolepidotus. The sequence continues at coordinate 10,538,280 of JBBPCZ010000089.1, forward strand.
ATTTTCCTCTCCACCCAAATGTAGTAAATCAGCCAAGACATGTTTGGTGGCTGAATTCAAGCAGTTTCTGATCACTGAAGATGTAATCATTTGTGTGTATGGGCTGTAGAACTGAAATTAATAGAGAAATTTAGACCCAAAACAATATTTAGGCTTTTGGTGGCTGGGCACAAAGAAGTGGCTGTGAGCTTAGGGGTTTACCTACAGGTTGTCTATTCTGTTTTTACTGTGGTCCAGAATATTTCTTCTTTTGTTAAGTATGGTTCTGTGAATGGGCGTTCCAGAGTAAAAGGTAACTGTTAACTGACCTTAACAGATTTTCTTTAACATGTTTTTAAGCAGATAAAGATCAGGTAATGCTATCAGAAGGGAAAAAGTGTTTTCAAGCTATTTCTACATTGTAATGATCTATAATGCAGAAAGTTCAACAAACTGGTGAAAGTCCTGTTTAACATGGCAACAAAATAACAAATAATAAAGTGTGAAGTGATTTAGGCATGCCATTTGCATGATGCTAATCCATAAACTGTAAACTTTGCTACTTTGGTCTCATAGCTCTAGTGCAAAACATGTAAATGTAAATGTGCTTTTTCGCAAACTATCGCTTTAAAATGGTGCACATTTAATTGAGCCAGGTTCAGGGCACATGCTGGCATGTATATGAACACGAACGATGCTCTTGCTGCAATTCTTATTATGTGATTGCTCTGAAATGGAGGATGTCTTTAAAAAGAACCTTATTTTTCATGCTCTCCTTAATGCTGCAGCCATCGTTTTACAGCCCTCTGTTTATCAGCCCTCGAGCCTTTTTAAATGTAATGCATTTTTAATGGCACCATTGCGGCCTTTGGTTGGCAGACGGACCAGATACACACACACGCACGCAAACGCACACACACACACACACACACACACACACTCTCTCTCTCTCTCCCTCACACAGTCCCTATGGTTCTTCCCACTTTTTGTGTTGTGGTCATTGCAGTATTAGGTGTAAATATCTGAATCACAATGATTCAATTCCTTTGCAATTCTTTAGGAAACGATTCGTGTGCATTGCTGAATTTCTAATCATTATAATTCCTCTCTGTTAGTGTAAAAATACAAAACTGAGAGTGGAGGAGCTGTTAACACAGTAGCATAACATGGAGAGACCAAGTAATTTGAAAAAATATATTTGTTTTTTTTTGTTTGTTTGGTGGTTTGTTTGGTCTAGGGTTTTTGTGTTTACAAATAGCCTGAACTGTGTTTTGAGTCCATTTTTCTTTCTTTCTGTTTTTTTATGGCATCGCCGAGGATCAAACTTAATGAAGTGCCATTCTTCTGGCATTAATGTTATTATAATCTGTTATAATGTATTCTGACATTCCACAATCAGTGTAGTTGAATCACCCCTTCAGATCGATGCATTTTTACACCCCTTACCAGCAGTAATAGCAGTACCCACTATCCCTGAATGCCTTGTGCTTCTTTAATTAAAGGCAGAGTGACGTTAGTGGTGTATGAATCTGTCGCTAGGCTGCGTGCTGGGCTGGCAGGCTGGAAGGGGATTTTCAGGCAGCCCTAAGAGCTATGAGGTTGCGGGGAGCTTTGATTTAGAAGGTAAAATGCCAGAGGTAAGCCTGGGGGAACAATAGTGCTGCTGGATTGGGACATTGGTGGCTGTGTGCTTGCAGTGAGTTACTGAGGGTTACTGCATTGTTGTGTTTTGCGGTGACATTTTATTCCGTCCCACATTGGGTAGCTGCTGGTTACCGCACTCAGTCTTAGCTCTAACGCCTAATATTGAAGCTGGCAGCCTTTTCTTATTCCCTTCTCCAGTTTCTACTCTCAATCACCCCTCGCTTATCATCATGCCACCCATCATTAATCTTGCCTTTATCTCTCTCTCTCTCTCTCTTTCTCCCTCTACCTCTCCCTGTCTCTCTCCCTTTCTCCCCTTGTCTTTTGCACTTGTTCATTTTTTCTCCTTTCCCTTGTCTCATTATATCTGCTATATTTCTGCCACCAAGGCTCAGAGATTTCCCGCACTACACACACACACACACACACACACACACACACACACACACACACACACACACAAACACAAAAGCATGCACGCATGCAAATCTTGTGAGTACCTGAACATTCATTCTCAAAAGGAAAAAATGTTTAATTGTTAACCATAATTTTAAGCATTTTCATTACTGCAAGTAATATATCCAGTAGGGGCCTTGAGGATCTGAGCTCTTGGCTTTAGCATCAACCTCAAAAGAGACAAGTAGTAACTGTTAGATAGCCTACTCCAGTAAGTGTCTCTCACCTATTTGACACCTCATCAAACTTGTTGTGCCTTCACACCACCCTCATATCATAAACTTTAACATTTTTCTTGTTGTCATAAGCTTTGAAGAGCTCTCACATGTCATTTCAGACGTCTCTGCTCTTTTGGCTTCAATGGCTACATAAAAAGTGGTGCAATTTCATGATGCCTAAACAAAACAACATTTAATTTATTAAGACGCCACTGTCATGTTTAAAGGTCTTGGCTGTGACCTGTGTTGTTGCTGTAGTAGACTACAAATTTTGTGGCCTGGAAAAAAGGCCTATGCAATAAATTACCTAGTATAAATTTGAATACCAACATAATGAATGAATACTTTTTTGAGATGTTCAGTATAGCCCTACATATGTGTGAGTTATTGTCACATTAACATTGGTTAAACATGTCCACGGTGTATCAGAGTGAAGCTATAGGGCCCCTTGTTAGTGTAGAGTGAAGCTTCTGTTACAGTCTTGAATACATTCTTCATTAAATCCATTTTATTACTGGCTATGGTAAATTGCACTAAAAAATGACCTCTCAAACCCCTACCCACTCCCCCAAAGTTTTTTGCTGCTGCACATATAAGTTAATGTTTAAACTTAGATTTTTTTTTTTTTATTTCATTGTACGTCAACAAGTATTTTAGATAATTTGCCATTATCCTGTTAAATCAATAATACTTCTAAACATTCAGTCATGGTGGTGTTGTCAGTTGTAACAACTTAAGGAGCTAAATCAAACAATTCAGACAGTGGACCTGCAAGTAAATGGGTAAACTGTATCATCTCAACCACCAGTCTCTAAAAATCAGGAGGCGGCTGTTTCAAGTGCACAGTAAAGGAAGCGATAGGAACGTTTCTTTAATGGCAGATGGGTGGCATGATGATCTGAAATAGTTTATTTTGTTAGGCCATGTCCACACATACACGGGTATTTCTGAAAACTGAGGTTTTTCTGTGCGTTTTGGCCTTTCGTCCACACGTAAACGGCATTTTGGGTCAGTGAAAATGGAGGTTTTTGAAAACTCCGGCCAAAGTGGCGATTTTTGAAAACTCCGTTTCTGCGTTTACGTGTGGACAAGAAAAACGAAGATTTTGAAAAACGGACCGTTTCACGTCATATTGTGCACCACTCATATAACGACACAGTATGCGCCGTGTTTACATTAGGTTTTCATCTACAATGCCCAACGTACACAAAGTACTACTGCTCTCAACCTTGTTAGAAGTTTTGGCATGATTATACTAGGGGTGTCGAATTAACGCGTTAATTTCGGAAAAATAACGCTGATTAATCGCACCACGTGACTTTAACCCGGCCCGGTGTTCTGTCGAAACACGCCACCCATCGAGATGTGCTCCCGGGCCCTTCTGCACAGTCTTGGGATGCTGTGCTACCTAGCGTTAGGGAAGCTGGTTTATCTGTGCTATCTTGCGGTGGACACTGATTTATGTGTGCTATCTTGCGTTCGGGTCACTGGTTTACGGTGACTAATATCTTAAAAGCTCTTTTAATATGAGTGTATGTCGCTACTCTGGGGTCTGTGCCTTAGCCGTCATTACGTAAGCAATCTCCTCTAGGATCAATAAAGTTTTCTGATTCTAAAACACCCTTTACTGCAGTTTGCAGAATGAAGCTAGGAAACATCAGCACTGTCCAGAATCACCACAAGCTGTAAGCATGGCACGATTTGAAGTAGCCTGTGCTCTGCTTCATGGTAGCATTTCTCAGTGTTATAACCTGACTGTAAAAACTGGCTCTATGCACCTGTAAAGATCTATCTATCTAGGCTCTTCTCATTTAAATAAAATATATTTTTCTCTGATTATGCATATTATTTGCATATTTATCATCATTATCAGTGCTATAAACTGTATAAACTTAAAGGTAGCATTTTTCGACAAGGCAACACGGACACTGTCTCTGGTAATGACGTCCCCCTCCAAGGCTTCTGATTGGTCACCAGTGCTCCACCTGCTGTTTTGGTATGCTTTTGTCAGCGTTTTTTTGCGATTGCTTGTGGACGGAGATATTTTTGAAAACGTGCTTGTGTGGACGCGATTGTTTTTTTTTAAATGAAAACGGAAAGTCTCCGTTTTCAGAAATACCCGTGTACGTGTGGACATAGCCTTAGTTTAATATATTTTTTTATGCCAAAACTGACAATCAAGGAATAAAAAAACTGGCAAGTAAATTAAATGATTTTATCAAGCCATTAAGATTCATTGCAATTCATTTCATGATATCAGTGGTGAGAGCTCCATATAATGCCACATACACAGATCAGCAACAACATTAAAACCACTGACAGGTGAAGTGAATATTGATTACCTCATGACAGTAGCACCGGTCAAGGGGGTGGAATATATTAAACAACAAATTCATTATTCATTCATTTTCTGTAACCACTTAATCCTTACTAGGGTTGCGGCTACCTGGAGCCTATCTTGGGGTCTACGAGCGAGAGGCAGGGACTCACCGTGGGCAGGGCACACACACAAACCATTCGCTCACACACTCATGCCTTCGGTCAATTTAGACCCAATTCACCTGACGCGGATGTCTTTGGACTGTGGGAAAAACTGGAGGAAACCCCGAGGAGAACATGCAAACTCCGCGTACACACGCGGATTCGAACCCCCAACGTTGGAGGTGTGAGACAACAGTGCTACCCACTGCACCACCGTGGGGCTGTAAACAACAAATGATCAGCCAATTTTTGATGCTGATGTGTTGGAAACTGTATAAATGGGCAAACACAAGTGTCTGAGCGACTATGACCAGGGGTCAAAAAGTGGTAGGTGATTGGGTCTGAGCATCTCCAAAGCAGCAGGTCTTGCGGGATGTTCTCAGGAAGCAGTAGTTAGTGCCTACAAAAAGTGGTCCAAAGAAGGACAACTGCTAAACTGGCAACAGGACAATGGGCGCCCAAGGCTCAGTGATGTATGTGGAGAGCGAAGGCTTGCGTATCTGGTCTAAACCCATGGAAGAGCTATTACAGTACAAATTGCTGAAAATGATACTGCTGGCATGTTGCAATGGACCACACAGTCCATTGCAATGTGCTGTATATGAAGCTGCATAGCCACTGACCCTTGTTCACTGCTGAAAGTGCCTGTAATGGGCATGTGAACATCAGAACTGGACCATCTAGCAATGGAATAAGGTGATCTGGTCTGGTGAATCGCATTTTTTCATGTGAATGACCGTGGGAATGTGTTGCTTACCTGGAAAAGAAATGGTACCAGGGTGCACTATGGAGAGAAGTCAGTGTAGGCAGTATGATGCTCTGGACAATGTTCTGCTGGAAACCTTGGGTCCTGGAATTCATGTGGATGTTATTTTGACACATACAACTACCTAAACATTGTTGCAGACCAACTGCACCCCTTCATAGCTGCGGTATTCCCTAATGGCAGTGGCATCATGACAAAGAGTCTGGGGTGTGGCCTTCGAATTCTCCAAAACTTAGTACGATCAAGAATCTGTGGTGTCTGCTGAACAAACTAGTCCAATCCATGGGGGGGGCCACCTCTCAACTCAAAGGACTCAAAGGATTTGCTGCTAACATCTTGGTGCCAGATATTACAGCATACCTTCAGAGGTCATGTGGAGCGCATGCCTTGTTGGGTCAGAGCTGTTTTGGCAGCACGAGGGGGTGGACATTGTTTTGCTACAACCACATCTTGGCCAGTTGTTTATTTGGCGATTAACTCTCACAAGCGATAGAAATATGTGGTTTTTGCAAACCACCCCAACACACACACACACTCACGCTGCGCACACAGTCATACACAGAGACTTAGGTGTGTAAGGTGAGTATGTCTGTAGGGGTTCTCAGTGGGGAGGGTGTTTAATGTGTGATTGATGTGTCATCTATGAGCCAGACTCCTTCCCTTCGTCTGTATCCCTCTCTCTCCCCTCCCCTTCCTGCCTCAGCTGTCCATCTATTCTCTATTCCCATCTCTCTCTCTACCCCCCCTCTACTCTCTCTCTCTCTCTCGCGCTCTCTCCTGCCCTGCCGATCCTTACAAAGTCTTAAAAGGCATTGAATTCATTCATCTAAAAATACTGCCTTCACTGGCATTAAAATGTCTTAAATCCGTCTTTCAAAAGGGAAATGGGATTTTGTGAATCACTTTTTTCTGACATTGTAGTTTCAAATCACACAGAACAGGATAGCAAAACCAACAACACTCATATTTTGTTTGCAGCCAGGATGCTCAGAGCAGTTTCACTTTCTGCTAGCTAGCGATGATATGGGTATGATAAAAGAATGATGCCGATTACCTCGCCACATAAGTTGAGGGAAAGGCTGGCACCCTGATGGCATAGCTCATCACCAAATCACATGTGCTGTAAGGAAGTGGTATAAAGAAAAAATGGCAGAATTGATGAAAGGTTGCAGATCCATGTCATAGCCGTCAAAAAGCGTGACCAGGTTAAATGGCGGGGGTCTTTTTATTCTCTTTTTTTCTTTATTCTTTTCCCCCCAAGCATGTTGTTTTGATATGGTACTTTACTAAAAGTCAAAATCCATTGTGCTGTTTATGAAATAATGACCATAACCCCAGCCTACTATTAACAAGCTAAATATTTTGGCATTGCAACTTGGAATTGTTAGTTCGCAAAGATTATTATTCTAATTTTTGAACATTCCAAAATTCATGCAGTCAGATTGCAACCTTCATATCGGTTCAAAAGCTATAGAAAGTTAAGAAATGTTACACATAATGTACATAGCCGTGTGTGGTTCCATAACAAGAGAATGACTTTCTAGAATACCTTGTAATTGAAATTGTAAGTATATTCACCTGTTTAAGTGATTTAATATTTATTTACCTCCCCTTTTTGTGTGTAATTTATTTTTTTTTTTTTAAGTTGCAAGGTGATTCAATTTGTACAATTCTACTGCCAGCACACCTGATTCAACCAAGTATTGGAAAGTAACTATTGCACTACCTCAAGGAGAGGTTTGGAAATGGTTAACACACTGACACACATCACTATTCATTATATTTGTTTATTTCTGTTGTAAAGTTAACATTCTTCTAAGCAAGTAAATGCTTACTGCTCACAAAAATTACGCGATACTGAACAATACAGTTTGTCAGATACGCATAATTTTACTATATATTAAACTGTGAGAATTATAGTTTACACTAGGTTAATTAATACTTTATTCATTTTGTTTCCAAACATTAGTTATATCTACTTAATAATATTTCTATTGTTTATCAAAAAAAAAACAAAAAAACACAATAATTAATATGACAAGTGACTCCAAACCCTTAGGAGTTCATTTAGGGGTCCAAAAGAAGGCATAATCAAGCTGAGTCTGCTGACATTTGCAGGTAGGGCCAGGAGAATACAAATTCACACACATTTCTGACACCAGAATGTGTGGAAATGTTTCCCTGCCACCTCCCAGATCAATCCTGACATTTTAATCCCCGCGTGTTTCATGCTGACTGTTGACTCAGAAGAGCTCAACTTTAATAAAAAGAGCGTTTTGACAGCAGCAGTCGTGAAGAAAACATTGTGCCATTACTTCTTGCACTCCCTGAAGTCTCTCTCTCGCTCCCTCTCTCCCTCTTTTTCTCCCCCTCTCTCCCTCTCTCTCCCGCTCCCTCTCCCTGTTTGTGCTTCTCTTTTCCCCTCCTCTCCTCTCACTTTGAGACTTTCTGGGCATCATATTTGCAGGAACACAGAACCACTTCAGTAATTAAAGTTTTAATAGAGCGAGTAATGATGAATGATGGGCGGTGAGAATGATCTGACTGACTAGATGGAGATGAACGGCCCTGCAGGAGTTTGAATTCAGCTTAGTTGACTTGCTGATTTGTGCGGTGTCTGCATCTGTCTGCATTTTCAAATTGTGACCTCTACTGGCTTTCTTTAAAGCTTTTCTCACGTTGCATATTATTCACACTAAATTTGCTTTTTAAAACTAAATTACCACAACCTGTCATTTCACATGTATTATCAGTATATAATACTGCTGCGCTGCGCTGGAGCTCCAAAACGAATGTGGCTAGCAAGTGATTGTGTAAGCTGAATACCTAAACCATCTTACATGTGACTCAGATTGTGGTGAGTTAAATATACTCGTTTATGTGGTTTCTGATACTGTACAACCCCCTGCAGTTTATAAAAATGAACAGAAATGTGACAGATTGTTTGTATGTATTGTTCCAGCACATCCCACAAACGCTCATTTAGATTGAGGTCTGAGGAACTTGGAGGCCAGTGCTACTCTGTCATGTTCCTCAAACCATTCTGAAACAACTGGCAGGGTGTCTTATCCTGCCTGCTGGGCCCTTTTGCTGGTTTGTGGTGTGTCCTTTCTTAGACCAGTGTTGGCAGGTGCTCACCATTGCTCTGACTAGAGCACCCCACAAGTCATACTCCTTCTGGGATACTCCGACATGCAGCCATAATGATTTGGTCCTTGTCAATGATGCCCAGGTTTGAATGCGTGCCCATTTCTCATGCATATAGCACTTCAAGAAAGTACTGTTGTACTCAATAAATCCCTGACACTGACATGTGTGGTTATGAGATAATCAGCCTCATACAATCCATCTGTGAGTAGTCATAATGTTTCGACTTTGGTGTAGTTTCTAATTCTAAAGAACAACTGGTTAGATACTCAAAATACATTATTAAATCAAAGACCAACTCCTGGATTAGTAATGGCCAAAGTATGTGCTTAAAAATACATTTTAACAAACCAAGTCCACCGCATTTCATTCCAACGATCCATGTACTTAAATCCATCTTCATTCTGCATCCACAAGGCCTCATAATCCACACTGCATCTCAAAAAAATTTGATTAGTCACTGTTGGTTGCGCACTGCCGTGCACCTGACTCACTCTTACTCTCATTAACCCGCCTGGTCCCTATCAGCAGGCAATTTCACATCATCAGATGCTCTCCCATTATTGCTCAAGGAGTGGAACGATTAATTTTGACCTCTGAAGCTCATCGTAACCTCTCCTTTGACGACTCCCTTTCTCCAGATGTCTCTTAATCAGGAAGCGTTCCCAAAAAGAAGCGCATTGAGAAATCAGTTAATATTAAGAGGCTTTTGTGATTACACTGAGGCTTCCATGTCTTACATATCTTATTGGGAGGACATCTCTCTTATAGCAGGCAATTATCAATTTAACCTTGTACTGTAATTAAATAGACATTGATTAAAGTAAATGATTTTTTTTCCCTTCCCTGTGATGTCTCAGATAGGCTCCTGTCTCTTTACGTTGCATTCTGAGTAATAGTGATGTCCCTGTGGTACTCAGGAGTACCATGCTCAGCTGGAGGAAATGCAGGTGACCATCAGGCAGCTCGAGGAGGACCTGTCAGCTGCCCGCCGTCGTAGTGACCTCTATGAGTCTGAGCTCCGTGAATCACGGCAGACCAGCGAGGAGCTCAAGAGGAAGGCTATAGACTACCAGCAGCGAATCCAAAAGGTGAGTGAGAGAGTGAGTGACAGTTAATAAATGGGTGAGAGCGAGTCATTCAGTCTAAAATTGAATGAGTGAATAAGTAAATGAGTCAATGATTGAATGAATCAGAATCAGTAAATAAATCAGAAATTGCACAGGTAAGTAAGGGAATAAATGAATGGATTAGTAAGTAAATGAATAAGTGGGTGAGTAAACCAATGAATGAGTGAATGAATAAATCAGTAAGAAAGTGAATATATGAGTAAACTGTAACACTGCAGCAGGGCGAGGGCACCCCACTGACTGGGATTTTAGGAGCGGATCCAAGTACAGAGACTGGGTGGACAAAAAAAAAAAAAAAACATAGTCACAAATGGGTTTGAATCGCAAACGGAAGGCAGAAAAAGCTTCACCACGAGTGAGACTCGATCCCGCTGCGCTGGGGAATGGGGCGAGTGTGTTACAGCTGAGCCACTGAGGTGGAATATGGATGGTGACTCAGCGAAATGCCTCTTATGCAAGATCAGCCTGAAAAGAGCCAAGAAGAGAAAAGGAAAGGTGAAAAAGCCAGGAGGGAACAGACTGGTGGGTCCCTTCATGAAAAAGGAAAAGGGAGAACTGAAGTGTGCGCGAATGTGTTCTGCACATTTCTGACCACCAGTGTGTAAATTAATTAATGTAAAAAAGGAAGAGAATTAATAAATTAATTGGAATGGGCAACTAAAAGTATGAATAAATTAATTATTGAATGATTTAATTAATAAGTAAACAAATGAGTAAGGGAACAAAGTGAGTCAATGAATGATGGTGAGGAAACTGAGAGTATCATTTAGTAAACGAATGAGCTGAAATGAGCAAGTAAAAGTGTTAGTAAACTAATGAATGCATGAGTAAGTGAGTAAATTAAGTGAGAGTAGGCAAATGAATGGGGGCCTTTAAGTGAGAAAAAGAGTTAAAAAAAAGCCCCATTGTATAAGCATAGTGATGTTCTCTAATCTGAAGCGTGTGTGTTTGTTTGTTTGTTTGTTTGTGTCTGAACAGGCGAAGGAGCAGGGCAAGTCTGAGGCGGAGGAGCTGCTCACTAAGCTGGAGAGGGTAAGGGCTTCCTCTGGTCTCCACATAATTATGTTTTTGACTGCTATACTACAGTCATTCTTCTAACATTCAAACATCTCTCCTCCTCTGGAGAGCCAATGTAGGGTGCCACCATTGTGGCCCTTTTTTTGAGCCAGTGTGTGTTTTTCTCTTGCATTGATAATTTATCATTTCTGAGTCTTTAGTGTCCTCATATTTTAACTACCTCGTTCTAGTTAACATCTCAAATGCTTTCTCTCATCTTCAGAAATACTCATTTGTAGACTTATTTGACAGAGTTGGCCCTTTTTCCACGAATATAAAAACAAACTGTGCCTTGGCCTTTCACTCAAGCTAAAACAGAGAATGTATGTGTGTGTGTATGTGTGTGTGAGAGAGAGAGAATGAGTGTGTGTAGGCGATAATCACTCTAGATTGCTCACTCATCACTTACTACTCTCACACACTTGGCTTTTTTTTTGTACAGTGAGATCATTTTCAGTTCAAGTTGGTGTTTCATGTTAATGGCCGCACTCTTCATGAAGCTGCTACTCTAATGTGATGATAGTCAGTCATTACCACACAATCCACAGTGGAAGGGGTTTGTCTCAAGTGCTTTTCATTGATAAAAAGTTACATAGGTGACAGCACTGGCATTTATTCTTTAAAAAAAATGAATGGTACTTTTGTCAATATGCTGATGGTCTTTTCCCTAAGATTATTAGGAGCCAAAGCACTGAAGACTTGACACTTGGTCAATAAGTAGAACTTCCTTCTGCTACTCAGGCACGGGCAGATGAGCTTGCTTGGCCTGAAAGGGGGCTATACCTCAAATCTCCTACAAATTCTGGATGCTGCTGATTCCTTGGCTCAAATTTCATCAAAAACTGAACACCCCCTGCCCCCACCCCAAATAATTGGCCTCTGGGGGACACATTTTTCTAAGATTTGTCAATTGTTTGAAAACAATTACCTTTTAAGCTAGTCTTAGGATTTTAATCACTTCTTGAAATAATCTGTGGCATCTGTAAGTGAATAATATGTAAATGAATAATTATTAAAACTGTTAACTATTTTGCCCATCACAGTGGCTACCTATTGGTTAATGATTGTGCCATTGACAATTTTCTGAATTTACATTTACATTTACATTTATGGCATTTAGCATCCTAAGACTAGCTTAAAAGCAATTGACAAATCCTAGAAAAATGTGTATTTGGGGTGGGGGCAGGGGGTGTTTAATTACTAAAGCTGATTTAAACTTTGGCCTTCCCAAAGTTTAAATCAATTATGTGGATGAAGATTCAGATGAGCATGCACAATTTGACCCAGACTGGCCTTCAAAGTGTGCTACAGGGCACAGTGAGACTTAAAAGCATTAAAAATTGAATCTAATATAACTATTATTTAGTCCTAAATATAAATAAACAGGTGTAAAGTAATTTAACAGAACTACTTTGCAATTGCAAATGATCTCAGAAACTGGACTTCTGGTATTTTGACTTATTTTTTCAAAGTCTGCAGCTGAATATACCAAGGTCAATAGGTTAATTTGTACAGAATTTGCAAAACATCTTCATTAAAAGCCCCTCATCAATGATCATGACATTTGAATTTGAATTTTCTATAAACTCTGACTTCCTGCCATTTATCTTATGTCTGCAAAAAGCATTGCCATTTTGAAATTATGCTTATTAATTACTGAAGATTTTAACCATTGATTACTGATCTGTTATCATCGCCCTTTTCTCTGAGAAGGTCTTCTGATTTCGACCTTAGTGCATGCTTCAGCATTTTTATTTGCTCACGCCCTCAAATCGTAAATAACATCCATTTGCAGTGCCCTTCAGTGTTGGTTTTGGAGTGTGAAATGATTTGCAAATGCCCTTTACTGATGTTTTGAGGCCTTATGTGTTTCAGACCAATGCAGAGCAGCAGCTGAAGATCCAGGAGCTGCAGGATAAGCTGTCGAAGGTAGTGTTCATCAGTCTAAACAAGTACATTAGTACGTTTTGGTCCTTTGGTAATGACAGGGAGTGGGTGTTCAGGCCCAAACGTGCTAAAGTGTGTTTAGGCGTGACAAATTTGTGAAAAGCAAATTTCGGAAAAGCAATAATATCACTATTATTATATATGTTCAAAATAAAAAGAATACAATAGTTTAATCAATCAACACCAATTATAATTGACAATTATTAGCATATTATTTTTAGTTATATAGCTTTCCGAATTCAAATAAACTACCTAATGTAAATTCAAAACAAATACATTTGTGAGTTTTTTATAAACCACAATGGGCCGCTACTGTGTGTCTCTGTAGTTCATGTCTTACTATGTTACATAGCTGTGTCACTGACATGCTGTGATTATATGCTATTTGTAACCTTCATTAAGCTGATGGCATGCTTGCCATTCGTTGACCTCCACAGGCAGTGAAAGCCAGCACTGAGGCCACAGAGTTGCTGCAGAACATCCGTCAGGCCAAAGAGAGGCTAGAGCGCGAGCTGGAGCGGCTCCGTAGTAAATCTGACCCCAGCGACACCTTACGCAGACGCCTGCGCGAGACTGAGGTACAAGACACCACTGCTCACATAAACCTATAGCAGCAACAACATTAATATATACAGCTTCTGTTCAAATACTACACACCTTATTGTATGTATGTGCTCAGAGTTGTTCGTTTCTTATTTACACTCTCACTTACCAGCCATTTATATCGTGACCATAACTATATAGTGGGTCAGCAGCACCCACTATGTAGGTGTGCTCTGAAAGTTAATCATTACTGATTGCAGCCCTCTATTGCTGCACAATTTATTAGCCCTCTCTACCTAGTCCATCAACGTAATTGCTGACTATTTATAAAATATTGCTTTAGCGCTGGACCACTCTCAGCGCAGCAGTGAAGTAGTGACATTATGTTGTGTGTTTCTGGTACAAGTCTACCTGGCTCAGTGGCATTGCTGGGGGTTTTCACACACCTCTATGTCACTGCTGAGTCGCGAACAGCCTGCCAACCAGAAATATCCAGACAGCAGTGTTCCTGTGGTCTGAAGCTAATCACTGATAAAGAGCCAGAGCTGAGGTGTCAACTCATGTATTCAAGGACTAGTGTCCAGCACATTTTCGCGATTTCCGTTAAATAATTGTAATGGAAGTATCGGTATCATGGAGGTCCAGACTCTGCTTGGCACTGATAAATTGCTTGGCACTGATAAACTAGTTACATAACTGTTTTATATGTTTTACTAACTAAAAATGTCAGTATTTTAAATAATAAAATTGGACTGATCTAACATGTTTTAAGCATTCGTACAGTTTAAGGCTTCCATGGTCACTAGATTTTTAATGAAACAATTTTTTAAATTAACAGTTAGTGAATTGGCTCTATGATTACTTTGCAGTTTTACTGATAAACATGGATTCTGCATGTTCAAACATTCTCCACTAGGTGGAGCTATTAGCGTTCCACTTACTTTTGAAGGAGGACACCCACACCAGCAGGACATCAGTAATGGCCACATTTTTATTGTTACAAATTTCACATGAACTAAAATGTTAGCTGTTTCAGATTGTGTATGATTACTTGATTACCAATATAATCAGCTGTGTCAGTCCTAGTGCTGTTCATGCACTGTAATATAAAATAAAATGTATATGTATAAATGTGTAATATAAAATAAATATGTGTATATGTGTGTGTCCAGGAAGGCAGAAAGACTCTGGAGAATCAGGTGAAAAGACTGGAGATGGTGGAGCGCAGGGAGAATAAACTGAAAGATGACATACAAACCAAATCCCAGCAGATTCAGCAGATGGCCGAGAAGATCCTAGTAAGCCCCAATTTTTTTTTCTTTCTCTCTCTTTCTCTCTCTCTCTCTCTCTCTCTCTGTTTCTTCCGTTATACCCTTATCTTATCTCCTTTTCTTCTCTTTCCATCCTCTT
>JBBPCZ010000089.1:10595647-10605682 GCA_037974445.1 Brycinus macrolepidotus
ACAAACAAAAAAGATTTGTATGATTAAAAATTTGTATATTTTTATAATTACTCTTTCAATTTTGGGGTCAAAGACCCCAGCTGTAAACAGGAAATGAGGACCTTATGAGGGTCAAGTATGGTAAACAAATATTGTTTCCTGAATCATAATCTTTATGTATAATTTTTAATAAAATAGTTCTAGATTTATAGCTCACTGGATGGGTTTTACAAAGTACAAAATGTATGATGTAATCTATAATTTGAAGTGACAGCTGTCCTTGTTTTGGATCAGACAGGGTTGAAATGGAAAGGAATGGCAGGCAGATGGATAAATATAACAGATGAGTGAAATAAACAGGGAAAGGGGAGGCTCACCAGGCTTCCTCAACAGGTTCTCTAGCACTGTGGGGAGAAAGGAAGGAGATAGAGGACAGGATGAAAAGTCAGAAAAAAGAGAGAATCTGAAAGGACAGACCATGCCCTTAACCAAGTGAGAGCACAGCGTCTTAGGACACGTTGGTCCATAATCTGAAACTAAACTATATTTTACCTCACTGTGGAGTATCACCAGAACATGGGCTTTATTTAAAGTGGGCACCATTGGGGATTAGGAGTGTTGTGCTTCAGGCAGTGTGCAAAACCACACTTAACACACAGAAGAACATGTGGGTGCACATGTTTTCACCTGCAGTGGTGTTTTCTGGCAGCCAGCCAAACCTTGCTCTCACACCCGTAGCAGCGGGTTGGTAGATGAGCTGGGTACAACCGTGACACCTAAAAACAAAGAACACACCATCAGTATCTCTTTACCACACACTCAGTACTGTATTTATGTCCTTTGTGTCAATATCTGATTTAGTAGCATTTCTGTTCCAAAATGTTTCTTGATCTTGTTAATTCAGTCCCTGATCATATTAAGTGCCAATTCATTATATAATTTACAAGAAAATTCTTGCTTTCCCATTATTTCCATCAAAACAATTAAAAAATGTTGGTTACCTTGAAAACATCTGAAAAGCTGCTTGAAATCACATTTTACTCAGAAATATGTCATGGTATGGAAGTAAAATGTGCAGATTTTTGACTCTCGCTGACCTTCAGACATTTTGATCATAAGGTTTATGCTTAAACTTGCATGAAATGTGTTCAGAGGACAAATGGCAATAGCAAAGCATGGCTGTGAATTTATTTCCAAAAGAAATTGAAAAATTGCCCTCTCAAAATTTTTCAGCAGCCAACAAGGTCTCCGAATGCTTCTCCAAGTCATGTTTGAGAGAATGCCATGGTGTAAATCTGTATCAAGGTATGGTTGGCCCATGATTAAGTTATTTCATTGTATTGATGTCCTGACAATTATTCTAAACTGTATAAAATAATTAAGAAAATTAAGAACAACTTCTTACGAGTGTGTCCATGACTGGTACAATATGTAAACGCTCTAATCACATTTCTCTTTAATTTACAGTCTCTCATCACCTGTTTGTCATGCTGCTCCTCTTGCTCCCAGCTGCTGTCATTGAAGAGCTCAGTGCTGCAGCGAGACAGACACACAGCCTCCACGTTATTCTCCCGGTCCGGAACAGGCGTCTGCAAGCAAACAGGGTTAATAGAGAGATAATAAGAAATGAAAAGAAAAAAAAAAAAAAAAAACCCATAGCATCCTTCCTAGAGGGTGAAAAAGTCTTTGGTCTCGGTTCAAGCCAAGCTGACTGGTGGCTTTCGTACGCAGTCAGGCTATTGGAAAGTGGTGGCCAACGACTGCACAGTCAGTACGGTGCGTAGCAGAACTACTGCCTCTAGTTGTCAATGTCAGTGATTTTTTTTTTTTCTTGTCAGCCACGCCAGCGGACTGAGCATGTTGAATCGACAGTGGCTATAAAAGACAAGCGGAGAAATGGAAGCAAAAGAGAGCAGCACAACAAAATGGCACTCTCATGAGGGCACACAGAGAAAACTTAAATTCATCACTTGGAATGGGCTTTTTAACTACTTTTGCCTTTCAAATGTCAAATGTTTTTTTTAAACAAATAATATTTTCAGAGGAGAAAAAAAATATATTGTCATGAACAAAAACACAAGGTCTTTGTAGGTGCTCTGATAACACACTAAAACTAAAAAAAAATTGGGGACTGTCATTTCATGGACCTTTTTTTTTTTTTTTTTAACATTGTCATAACACACATGCATCATGCTGAACAGGCTTTTGCTGTAGTGTTTAATGTACTAACTTTCACTTTTACACAGTGGGTGTAGCTTAACCCTATAAACATTTAAAGAGAATAACTTCCTTACACACAGGTGCATTGAGTAGGTGAGTGCCAATTATCAACTTTTTGTGTGTTCAAGAAGAAAAATTTCACAGGAAAGGAGAGGCAATGGTGAGCTGACAGAAGGCCATCAGTTGGATGTAGCTGCCGCTTGCTTGATATCGAGGGTCCTCATGGCTTTGCACCAACATGACTACCATTTTTGTTTTTGTGTTGTTTTTTCCAGCAAATTCAGTCTTATTTTTCTGTCAGTATGAGGCCTCACCACCAATGGACATTAAAATATTATGAATAAAACACTGTGGGGTAGCATAATTTGGTAAGTCTTACTCACCAGTTCTCCGTTGACGCGGAGCCGGCTCCACAGTTCCTGCACCTGCCTTTTCAGTGTCTCCACCTGCAACTGGTGGCCGGCCTCCATCTGTCTGAGCCGCACCTGCACAGCGTCACTGTGTACACTCAGCCCGTCCTGCTCCAGATGTCCTGGGATGCCCGGGCCTCGCTGCAGAGGAGACGTCAGAGACCCGCCGCTGGTCGTGGACGTCTGTCTGCTTAGCGAAGCACAGCCATTGATGCGAAGACCTTCCCCATTACACACAGAGCTGTCATGATTGATCGGCAGGGACAGAGGCTGCAAGGCACAGTGGGAAGGCGAGCGGATGGGCTGGTGCGGGCTGGGTGTGCGTGGTGTGTGTGTTGGGAGTAGGCACTCCTCGGTTAAAGTCTCTGTGGAGGTCTCCAGTGAAGAGTCGTTGTGTGAGAGGGAGCGGGGCTTGGAGTTTTTAACTGGACAAAGGGGCTCCTTAGTAGATGATAATTCAACTCCATTTACAATAAAGTGACCATTGGTGAGGTGGGGAAGCTGTGAGGGTGGTGAAACATTCGGGGTGAAGGATTCTTCAGTGGAAAGTTCCAGCGCCTCCTCTATTTGCTCTTCACACAAAGTGTCCACTGCATCCTTGCCGTTCTGTTCAAGCAGCTCGGCGGGTGGGGGCGTGGCACTAGCCTGGAAGGCGGAGTCAACAAGAGAAAGGGTCACATCACATCCCCTCTCTTCCTCAGCTTCGTCCCCATTCGCTATAAAGCTTCCGTTTACTGTTTTAGAGTCACTATGCTCCACTCCGTTGAGTAACCCCTCCTCCCGGAGCCTGTCTTCCAATCCGTTCACCATCTGAGTGTGATCAGCGTCAAGACTGGCCACGCTACCCGTCAGCCGGAGGTTGCCCTCGGCTTCTGTCACTACAGTAATCTCCACTGACCGAAGGTGTTCCTGCCACTTATCGTTGAGGTTAGGGTGGCTGCAGCGGCGGTTCGAACCCACAAGAATTGTTTCCTCGCAAGCTGTGAGCAAGTTGTCATACGAACGAGTCTTTGTCAACCTGGAGAAAGGAAGGGGGAAAAATGTGCTTCACATGGTACATTCTGAAGATTGCATATTCCAGAACCTTTGTCGCATCCATTCTATGTACACATGTGTTCTCTTCATTCCAACCAGACAAAGACCCCTCACTTAACTAATCAACTGTCTGAAGACTGAGACCCTTTTAATTAACTAAACAAGAATGAAGTGTGCTTCTGCTTGCCTGCAACTACACCAGCCCTAGGGTTAGCAAACTTTTACAGACTGTATTAGATTTTTGCCAAGACACTGTCTAATCTATATTATATACATGGCAATTTGCAGTTCTGGAGATGCCCTGAACAAGTTAGTGCTTCCACTGCTATAAAACACATCAGACGCTTATCAAACTTTTCATGAATAGAGTCTGGTGCAAGTATTCCTAGCCAAAGTATTTACCTGCCCAGGGGTGTGTCCTCTGGTGAGACAGAAGGGGAAGCGTAAGGAGCACCTGACTCCTCGAAAGGTGTGGAGGGGGTGGAGTTAGGCAGGTAGACGGCACTCCAAAGCATCAGGTTCCGCACATGACATACCGGGTGAAGCACCTGTCAGGAGAGGAACCAAAAAGACAAAGCATGGAGAGGAGTGACTTGCAGGAAACTCCACCTGGATATGCCTGGATAAGGGCCAAGGAAGAAGTAGAAGAAGTAGCAGAAATCAGACTTTTTGACGTTAGCTGACCAAAAAGGGCTTACCCCTATTAACAACGCCACAATTTTATATAGTCGTATTATGAAAAAGTCTTCAAGGGTGTTTTTACTCTGCACAAAGTACCAGAACTTTCAGTATCAGAAAAGTGGAACTGTCCCAGCAAGTTAAGCCAACCAGCACAAAAGATCATTTAGCCAAAAGACTGACTTTGACTCAAAAAAACTACTTGCGAGTCTTGCTAGAAATCCAACACACTTACACTATCGAATTCAGTCCACAGCAGATTGGCCCTGCCCAATCCCACTGAACTTATAAGGAGTGTTTCAGTTCAGACTACTTTTTGAATAAAGCACACTACAGGACATCTAATCGGAACATATTAAAGGGATGATAACAGCTTAAATCTAAGGGATAAAAAAAGGCTGGAAAATGGTTTGGTAAAAAATTAACTATAATTACATGAAGCACAAATATCATAAATGGGGGAAAAACAAAAAAAATTGTAGGATATGGGCTTTTTAATGGATTCATTTTTGAGCTCGTAACATATAAAAGGTAGAAGAGGTAGAAAGACTGAAAGCATAAACTAATGTGAAGTAAAGCCAGAACACATGTAGCAGTACCGTCTCGGAGTGATGGGAGTATAGGATGTTGTGGAACGTTCTGTTGGTGGGCTGCAGGAGGGACCAGACAGAGCAGGTGTTCTCCAGCACACCCCGCTCCTCTCGCTCCTTCCCACTGTTACACAGGAACGTTCCAAACAGACACGAGTAGGTGTGTTGCACCAGCTTTACCTGTTAAACATGCACACACCAATCAGCCATAAAATAAAAAACACTTAGAGGTGAAGTGAATCAAACTGACTAGAAGGCAGCAGATACTTTAACTGAGGTATTAACAGTTCTAACCACATTAAGACCAAATGAGAATCCATGTAATTCTCTGGACCGGCTCTGCAAACATTACAAACTTTACAGCTATTCATAAGTTTCCGTCTTCCTAACACTCTGCAGTACAAAACAGAAACAGTAGGAGGCGCTTGGGTACCAGAAAGGCCTCGTTGAACTGAAAAGAGCAGGGAAACTGTCTTTGCAGCTGGTGGACGCAGTCCAGCCACTGCAGGAAGACCGGGCAGCGCTCATTGGCATCCTCTGAATTTTCCCCATGTCCGCAGCGGTCCGCAAACTTATGGCCAAAATCCAACCACTCTGTCTCCACCAGTACCTGGAAACCCTGTGTCAAGGTAATAGAACAGTGATTCAGAATACAATTTTAACGGTTCAACGATACTTAATAAGCAGATACTGCTACTAACAGCAGAAGGTAGAAGGGTATTTGGAGAGTTATAAGTACACCTCACTATTGTGAAACTTAAAGAAACCTAATCACACACATCATCTTATACTGAAAACATTCCTGGACTACCAATACAACCACATGTTATAGCACAGGACGAGAAGCGACATGAAAAACATGCCATGAATTCTTTTACTCACAAAAAACTCTTCGAAATTCCATAGTATACTGCAATTACAAACACTTATCTGCAAGGTTGGAAGGCAAAGCCTTTTAATGTCTTTAACTGTCTGTCACAACCAGATGACAAAATTAACAGTGATTTATCATTAATGTATGATTTTTAGTTGTGGCTCTTTCAAACGCTGATAGCAACACTTTGGGACAGCTAAACTACTTAAAAATGGGTTAAAGTGTCCATCTGTGTCTGTTTACCTCCATAGTTCTATAGTAGGGGTCCAGAAGCAGTTTAGACAGAGCCACTATCTGCGGTGTGCGGTCCCAGCCGTCTGAACAGTGCACCAGCACAGGCCTCCGGTCCCGATCCACAGCATTCACCACTAGCAGAGACGCCTTCAGGAGCAGAGACAAATGCTGCAGCCATTTAGTGCCCTCTAGAGCAGACAGCCAACTGAGACAGAGTGAGAGTGAGAGAGAGAAAGAGAGGTGGAAGAAATGTCAAATTTAGATGCCACCAAGTATACAAAAACATCAACAGGACTGAGAATGCTTTGAGGAAAGATTAACATTAGAAGTTGCCTGTTAAAGAAGGAAAAAATGCATATAAATGTTTTAATTTTGGTACTGAGGTCTGGTCTGTGTACCTCAGGAAGTAAGGAGTAAGGAATTATAAACTTTGTTCAACTGAATTTTTTTTTTTTTGTCTGTTTACTGTATATCTGGCTAATCAGGGGAAACAGAAGTGGACCACCTTCTGTCCACTTTAGGTTTTTTTTCCCCTAACACTCTGCAGTTTATTGCAAGATATTACTTATTTTGTCGTGCACATAAAATCAAACAACAAAGACGGATAGCAACACTCCCTTGTCTTTTTTTTGTGAAAAGACATATTACATAAAATAAGAAAGCAAAATCTTACCAGCAAAAAACGGCAGTGGTAACACAGTGGCAGCACAACTAGGTTGCATTTTGCTGTTATAAATGTTTTACTTTCTATATATTTACATAGTGTGATATCCTGTTCCTCCGCTTCACTCATCTCTATGATTCATGCAAGTGGTTGTTTGTTAATATAACTTGCACTGAAAGTTAGGAATGTTTTTACCTTCTCAGGTAAAGTTAAGTTGTTGAGGTTTTGTTCCACCTGCAATGATAATTATGCATGCATGTATATGCTACTCACTTGGCAGGGTCAGGCACTTGGGCACAAAGCGCTCGCAGGCACTGAAAACTTCGTCTGATGGAGTGAATGTTGGCCATGCCCATGAACATCACCTCACAGTTTGGGTAGTACTCTACACAAAACAGAGGCGTTTACTGGACTTCAAATTCGAGTGGAAGGCTCCCTAAAAGATTCTATAAAGGTACGATCACAAACAAGAACAGAACCAAACAGAAACCAGTGGAACACTCAGTTCTAGTTCACCATTATTACTTTGCCAAGGTACACCACTTAGGAAACTAGCGATATCAGCATTTAGCAGCATTTTTGGCTCATACTTTCACACTCATCAGAGAAAAATACAAGTTTATTTGACTCTACATGACTGTGTATATTTGCTGACATTTGAGTGAGGGCGTGATGTGTAATTGCATGCATTCCAAAGTGCTGGCAAGAACAGAGAACACCCTCGAAAATATAAAACTGGAAACTTCAGTCTGTGGCCAGGTGGGGGGGAAACAAAACAAAAAACAAAAGAGCACAGTTCCAGTTTTTACTACCAAAGATTCTGGTAGTGGAACTTTTGCTAGGGCCAATATTAATTTCCCCATTCAATCATTTTCTGCAAAATCTTTAATCAGGATTCTTCAACTAGAACCCTGACTAAAGTTTTCAGATAACCACACAATTAAAAAAGTATCATAATCAATGACCAAGTAAGTAGGTATGTTTACCTGGGCATTCACAGCCACCCCCTTTGGCCCGATTGGCCACGGCAGCAGCGTATGACCTGGCGTCCAATATCAACAGCTTCTGAGGAGGCGTGGCTGTTGGTTCCAGCTCCTCATTGCCATTGGTTATTACAGGATCTAAAATATACAAGAGAAAGTCAGCTACAACTTCTCTGGAAGTCAGAATTCAACATCAGTCAACCAAATAAGCTCCTGTACTGACCTGAGCTGCTGTGAGTACCATTAGAATGGAGGTGGCCGTTGCTCAGAGGTTTAATGGCTGCAGGGTCCCTGGCGCAGGCCTTAGAGATGGACTGCACCAAATGCTCATCATCTGCATTGCGCCACCCCCACCAACTCACCTCAGGCTGCCCACACCGCCCAATCACAGCGCCCGTGCTCTGATGTCTGGGCGGAACAAAATTTGTTTCGTATAGAGTCAGCATAAAATCCAGACGCATGTGTCTAAATGGTGTTCACGGATCTAAATCTAATTCTAAATCGTGTCTGTGCTGGAGTCAATTAACCATCTCAAGAGGTGCACACAAACCTGTAAACAACAGCTGGAATCCTTTTCCAGGATCGGAACGAAGCCACGTTCTCTAGCTCTTTGTCCGTGACCCAGCTCGGCACCAGAAGCTGCTCAGGGTAAGTGGCACAGAGTCTAATGAGAAAAACACACATGTAAATTTGTCTTGTGCTTTAAAGTGAGATGACAATGTGGTCCATATTTGCTTTTTTAGTTCTGTACTACAGTTCTGAGGCTAGTATAGCGAAGAAGCTGTGATTTGCATTGTGAAAAGTGGATGCCTAAATCATCACACTAACCTCCAACTGACACTCCGTGTCAAAAAACAATTAATTCGCTCCGTAAAATAGTTGATACTATTCTTCTCAGATATGAGATGTACTTTTCATTTTTATACATAACAGTAGGCCACACAGTGTCAGAAATCACTTAAGCCATTTTACTAGAGATTACTTAACCCAGCACTATTTGAAGGAATTATACGATCATGCAGTTGTATGCTGCTAATCTGTGAGTTATAAGCTTCCGTTACTTCTTAGCCACACTGGCCTCACAGCTCCAGGGCAAAACAAAAGCAAATTTCAGACATCAAGGCTTGATTTTTGGCCAAACTGCCTTCTGACACTTTAAAAGAAAGGTCGAAGAATTCTACAGAAAGAAAGACTGTGGGTGTGTTGATCCCAGGCAAAGAGTCACCTGAAGTTGTTGTTTATATCGGAGATTCTCCAGGCACTGTGGGTGTTGAAGCCCATCCTCTGCACTTCAGCCTTAAATCGGCTCCTCGCATGCTCGCCTGGAAGGCGGCCTAGCACAGGCAGATCACATCAAACACATAAGAGCACAGCAGACCTCACATCATTGCCTAATGCAGAAACTTTGGCCAACTTCTTAGATTAGTGCATTAAGTCTAGTTTTGGGCGTGGAAAAAAAAAACCCTTTTTCAATAGTGCAGTGCTGTTAACAGTAATTTTCAAGGATTTGGTTTAATCTCGTCTGGGAAACAAAAGAGCAAGGAATCGGTCTATTAAAAGTGTGATTGTGTAATTATGCAACAGTGTGGAGCTAAAATGTTGTGCAAGTCTGTGTATGCGTGTACCAGCATGGCAAATTTCCTCATGCAGGTTTTTCTCGGCGGACAGGGTAGCACTGCAGGATTGGAAGGCGAAGGCGAAGAGTTCGTCCAGCCGTGACGGGGGGCGCACTGCTGTATTTAGCCGCCTCAGCCAATCCTGGGCCTGCTCTGATGACTTGAAGTGACACCTGAGGGGAGCAGGAACAGGTCAGAGATAAGTAAATGGGTAATGAACGGCAATGAAACTACAGAACATGTAAAACAATCGTTCATCAAATGCTTGTCTGGTGTCAGAAATTCTCTGTTCCTGCTTCTTCAAGTAATGAGTAATGTAGATAAAGACAACTTTTTTTTGCTTTTTTAACAGGTTTATTGTGAAAGACGTTTTGGTGTAGCGTTATACTCAAGTCACATACAAACAGAATTAATTTTATCAATCATGAAAAAGGAAGCTATCAATATGCCACATACTCTACACCTCTTAATTATTGAATTCAGGTGGCCCCTTACTTCCAGAGAAGGGTAGACTTAATGCTTCAGCACACCAAGACATTTTGGACAACGCCAGGCTTCCAACTTTGTGGACACAGTTTGGAGAAGAACCTTTTCTATTCCAGCATGACTGTGCCCCACAAAGCAGGGTCCATAAAGACATGGTTGGATGAGTTCGGTGTGGAAGAACCTGACTGTCCCGCACAGAGCCCTGACCTCAACCCCATCCAACACCTTTGGGATGAACTGGAATGGAGATTGTGAGCCAGGCCTTC
>JBBPCZ010000089.1:10634178-10647420 GCA_037974445.1 Brycinus macrolepidotus
ATATATATATATATATATAATGACCCCTTCTGCTGCCACAGGTGCAATAGATATGAGCTGAAATTAAAAAAATAAAGCAAAAGGCTCAGACGAGTAAAATCAGTTCTTAGAATACTGTGCTCATGTAAGCGTCTCTCCTTCTGCTAGTCTCGGGAATTGGAAATTGGGGTGTACTGGAGAGACTGGAGGGCCCTGTGCGCTGTAAAGTTTCTGCGTCTGGAGGACTTCTTGGATAACCAGCGGCATGGCATGTGCCTTTACCTGGAGCCACAAGGCACACTGTTCGCTGAGGTAGGAGCCCGTTGTAGTTAGTAGGCTAAGGGCATAGTTTTGTATTTATTTTATGTGGCTGATCATTTCCTCAGCATCGCAAGATCCAGATTTTTCACAGCCTTAAGCATGCGTAAATTTAAAACTGAACTATCTGCAATCTATTATTAGTTTAGTTTAGCTTAGCAATTTGTGCAGCTTTTCAGAAATTAATCAAATGAGAACCGTTTTAGCAATTACAATGTGTGGTGATATTTTTTTCATTCTGTTTAATCACTGACCTACAGGTGAGATTCATCAACCCTGTCATTGAGCGGCACCCAAAGCTACAGCGACAGAAGCGTATATTTCCCAAGGAGAAAGGTATAAAATCCAACAACATAAAACCTGGACCATGTCTTGCAAAGCAGAATAGTTTCATCATGAGAAAAGTGGTAAATTATTCAGAATAACTTCAGATCTAGTTCTCTTAATCCCAAGGTACTCAAGATCGCATTGTGAACAGATTAGGAGTGGGTATTTTGATGATTGTTATGATATGTTATGACACAATGTGCTTTTCTAAGTATATCATTTCATTAGATAGAGCTTAATTAGTCCTGTTTAAATAGATTTAGTGCAGCATGTCAAATGCTGAACAATTACATACATTATAGTTTTTGAATGTGCTTTTTAAATGTAGCACTGCTGGTACTGTTTTTTTTAAAGTATTGTAACATATGGCATATCATGAAATATCTTGGTGTTGTAGCATTATATTTTATGCCATATTACCCACTTCTTGACTGGATGCATGTCGACTCTAAATGCAATATTGTCAGATTGTCTACTTTCTTGAACTTCACCCACAACTTTAGTAACTTTATAATATTCTGTCTCTTAACACATTATTTTTAGGTGCCTGTAAGTTTGAGTTTTGTCTATTCAGTGTTAATGCCCAGTGTTATCTGAGCTTTTCTTCCTAACTAGCTGTCTGGGTAGCAACCTAACTGTCATGTTAAACTTGTTTAATTTTCTTCAGTGATGAGAATTCTAGGTCACTATTTCTAGTCAGTTAACATTGTAGATGCTGGCTCCAGAGGAGCACAAAAGTAGCTCTGCTGCAAATGGGAGAGTGAACCTCTGTTTGTTTAATTGTTTGTTATATTACATAAATAGTTAAAATATTTTTTTAGGTAAAAACTTCCTGCGAGCAGCACAGATGAATATGAACTTTGCCACTTGGGGGCGTCTGATGATGAGCGTGTTGCCACCTTGCAACAGCACCATCACAGCCATGAGCCCACCACTGGCTGCCTCCGACCTGCCCTCTTCCCCACTGCCTGCTGGGTCTGACCTCACCTCCCCACCATCTGCAGAGAAAACCTCCACATTCTCCCCTCCTCCCCTAGGGTAAGACCTGGCCCTCTCACAGCTGACGTCATAGTGTTTCTTTAGGTCTGAAGTTTCTTTAGGTCTGCAGTCAGGAGCCAGTAGTCTTGGTACCAGAGTTGATGTCTGCTCACCAGAAATTTTAACTTCGTAGTCAAGTATACTTCTGCATCCTCAGTCTCTGAACTGCCTAACAGGGAGCTAGGCAGTTCCCTGGGAGCTAGCTAAGCATATAGCAGGCATAAAATATTTAATTGGTTTATCAGTTAATTATGGCTTGCTTTATGAAGCATGACCTAGATTGTGTTGTGTTATGATCTAATTAGGTTTTACTCTTTGCCATTTCTTAAATAAAATCTCTTTTGAATCCCTTCCAGTTTTCTCAGTCAGTCCCTAAGATTGAGATCCACTAGGGTGGGGGCGTCCAATCTTATTTGCAAAAGCCGATGTGGCTGTAGGTTTTCATTTAAGCAGGAGCACAAATTATCTATTGTTTGAAGACAAAGACCAAGTAATTAAACAACCATAATCATGTCATGCTCTGCTTGACTGGAATGAAAACCTTTAGTCACATTGACCATTTGTGGGTAAGACTGTGAGTAAGTGATTATCTTGCCTGGAAAGGAAGGCTGCAGACCCAGATAGAAAGTGTTTAGGAGCCCTAACTATATAGTGACAAAATAATGTTTAATTGAAGATGATTCTTAGTTTGTTGTTTGTGTTTTGGCTGTCATGTTTGCTGCCTGTAGAGACTCAACAGTAGTTAAATTGAACTTCAGCGAGGAGCGACCACCCAAACCCCCTCGCCTGTTCTTGACAAAAACTCCCTCGTCAGAGATCCCAGCATCCACGGTAAACCCCCATACAGTTCCTGTTGAATCCTTAATTCCTTGTGATCTGAATTAGGTTCAGATTCGTTACTGTTTCCTGTCTTTGTGTAGAACTCCAAAGGAAACTCTTCTGAAGGTCCCACAATGACGGAGGTACATCAACCCACTCCTAAGTAAGTGAACTGACACTGCCCTTTGTAACAGATTAAGACAATTAGGCCATTATTCATATTCATTTTATTCATTATTCATACTCATATGGCAGTTAATTAAGGCCTTAAAGTCTTAAATGTTTAGATTGTCACTTCAGTAGTCATAACTATGTAACAATGTAGTGTAACTGCAGTTGCTGTTGGTAAATGGGATTTGATTCCCCATTTGGGCACACTGCACTACACCATTAAGAGTCCTCCTAGCACGACCTCTGTAACATGATTAAAATTGGAGAGGAGCATCTTAGATATGCATATGGTAAATATGTGCATAATGTAAATGTATGTACAGTTTGTGTTTGTGTGGTTTGTATGTATTTATCAACAGTTTTATACACATCAAACATGTGTCTGTAGAGGTTTTGATGCTTTTATTTGCCTAAACATTTATTTTTTTTATTTGCCTGGTTCTTTTTAGTTTTCCTTTTTATTTGAGTCTTTCCACTGTTTTCATATGGAGTCCTTGATACTGACTCATGTCTTCCTCTGCTTCTCTTTCAGGAAAAAAGAGTGGCTGCAGATGGAGGATTTCAGCTGTATATCTGTCCTTGGTAGAGGCCACTTTGGAAAGGTACAGTCTCAGGACTCAGCTTCTTTTTGTAGTATTACTAGTGCAGCATTCAGATTCACTGCCTCAGGGTCTTTCTGTTTTGTCTTGTTGCAGGTGCTGCTGGCGGAGTACAAGAGAACAGGAAAGTTGTACGCTATTAAAGCCCTGAAGAAAGGGGATGTGGTGACACGTGATGAAGTTGACAGGTGAAGTGTGGTGAAATTGCTAACGTTTATAATGAAATACAACTGGTGAAAAACAAGACGTTCTTAGTCTTTGTCACTTTAATCACATTCTCAATCACTTTTGTGATTGTTTATTTTATTAGGGCATATATGAATGGATGTCCTGATTTGGTTAAATAGGCAACACATGCAGGTTCCTAAAAGCACATATTACAGCATTCCCTTTTTCCTAGTGATTTTATTGGAATCAAGCATGTAAAGTGTCCATTTGTCATATGTGAACACACCACAGCACACAGTGTGAACAATGTGAAATTGTTCTCTGCATTTAACCCATTCACCAAGTGAAGCGGTGGGCAGCCAGGAACACAGCGCCTGGGAAGCATATCAGTGTAACATGATGAAATACTGCATTTTTTTAAAGTCCTTTTTATTCCAACTGAGCTCAGGAACTACTCCAGTTTATAAAAACTGTTTACTCCATTTTATACCCCATTTGAAACTCATTTAGGTCTGTTATTGGGGTAAGTTTTGATTTATTTTATTGCATGTATACCACCAGTTTGATGTGCGAGAAGAGGATTTTTGAGACCATTAATGCGTCCAGTCACCCGTTTCTGGTGAATTTGCATGGCTGCTTCCAGACGAGTGAACACGTGTGTTTTGTTATGGAGTACTCGCCTGGGGGAGACCTGATGACCCACATACACACCAGCATCTTCACTGAGCGCCAGACCCGGTACATCACACGTGCATTCCATTTCCCGCATGCACGTGTGCACACACTGTCTTTAAATGCACCTTTAAATGCTGTGCTTACATCTGTATGTGTTTACATGTATAACGCACTCTCTCAAGCGCAAGGCTTGTTTTTGTACGTTCTCATTTCCCAGTGCAATAAATAGCTCATAAGATGACATAAGACTACAAACAGTGCTATTTTCCAACTTATCGTCTTGGAAACAACACTCATTATCTCAAACTAGAGAGTCACCTTAAACGTAGCCTGTTAGATCTGCATCTGTGTAACCTGACTGACTTCATGCTTCCGTTGTTCTGGTCAGGTTTTATGCTGCCTGTGTACTTCTGGGTCTTGAGTTTCTGCATCAGAACAAAATTGTTTATCGGTAAATATTCCCTTTTTATTCTCTGTTTAAAACTACAGCATCCAGTCACTTTAATTCTTTAAGTGCTGAATTTAATTCCCTGTTTTTAAACAGAGACTTGAAGCTGGACAATTTGTTAATGGATGCAGATGGCTTTGTGAGAATAGCAGATTTTGGACTTTGCAAAGAAGGTAACATCAAATGATTTGTTGAGGAGGGTTTTTTTAAATTATTATTTTAAGAAGGCTCATTGACTTTAATATAGTTTCAGTGATGCTTAGAAGTAAGACCTACAATGGTGTGAATTGAATTTCACCAAGAGTAAGGGAAATGCTTGTTAAAAATGGATTTTTTTCAGGAATGAGTGACCATGTTTAAGTATTATTGTCTGTTTAATGTTCAGGTATGGGGCATGGTGACCGTACGTCCACGTTCTGCGGCACACCAGAGTTTCTAGCTCCCGAGGTTTTGACAGACAGCACCTACACACGTGCTGTGGACTGGTGGGGTCTTGGAGTGCTGATCTATGAGATGCTAGTGGGAGAGGTCTGTTTAAAAAAATAAATAAATAAATAAAATAAAATCCCAGCTTCTGCATCCCAACATGCAAACTGTCTTGAACTGCTCTATATAGTTTACCATTTTCAAACAATTGACCTTTGCAGTATTGGTCATGGTATGCCAGTTTACTGTCATGTATGTATGTTTTTTGCTGCATAATGACTGACGAGTCACATTACTCAGCACAGGAAAGTATTTCCGTTCTTTAAATTAATTTTATTAAACATCAATGCAGCTATATGCAACGATTGCCAAGTATGTTGTCTGTATTATACATCCAGCCATTAAAATGTTTTATTTAAAAGTAGCTGTTTCTTTTGGTTGCTAGCCTAAAAGTGCCAGTGTAGAGAAAAGAATGTCTTGGGATTGAATGCAGACTTAATGGTCTTATCACTTTATCCAAGTCAGTAGTAATAACACTGAGGTTAAACTGCTGGGCTGTGCAGCAGATTGCTTTGTCTGTTTTCAGTGTTTTGGTATGGAATCTTAATCTTACTCATTATAAGAGAGTTGTATTTGCCCATCGCTACTTGTAACTAACAATCGTGAAGATAGTTTCAATGGCATTTTTTTTCCCTCTTTGCCTTTCAGTCTCCATTCCCAGGAGATGATGAGGAGGAAGTGTTTGACAGCATAGTAAATGATGAAGTGCGCTACCCCCGGTTTCTCTCCCCAGAGTCAGTCTCTATAATCCAGAAGGTAACCCATCTTCTATCTTTTTTCATAGGTTTGTAAGAGCAAAACCTAAGGGCAACCATACAGACCAGCATATTGTCTCAAAGGCTGCTGCTTTGTTAATATAGTATATGTAATATAGGTAGACTACAGTGTTTTTGTTCTCCACTTAGAGAAATTCCATAAGGGAAAGCTACAGCAATGCAATGCTCTGATCTCTAGATGGTGTTAAAATATTATTGATTTTACAAAACACAGCTCAGTGTCTTCCGACACTGGATACTGGATGTGGATACTTGAATAGGTAGTTTTGGGCGATAATATTCAGTTTATGTCCCCAAATATGGTATGAGAACATAGCAGCCTGCATAAATATGGTTAATGAGCTCAATCCGTCCTGTTGACTATTGCACTGAACACTAACACGAATACCTGACATTGTGTTGTGCTGATTGGACTGTTTTGATTCTGCTTTATTCTCTCCCAATTAAACCACAGGGAAATCTACTTAGTAGACAGGAATCACTTCTCAATAAAGAAATGTACTATTTATTGAGCTTTTATAGATATGTATGAATTTTCTCTATGTATGCTTGTTCTTCAAAATAAAAGAAGTAAATATTTATATTGCAGTTTACTAAGATTTTATCTATCAATGCCTCTTACACTAAAAATCAGTATTGCTGTGTACTCTTTATATCCTCAAGTCCTTCTCAAGTTTTTCTATTGATTAGTGGCTCTGAAAGTTTCCAGTGTTTATTAACATTGACTCCTCCCCCTCCCCCCCCCCCCCCAGCTGCTACAGAAAAACCCAGAAAAGAGACTAGGTGCTGGGGAGCAGGATGCTAATGAAGTAAAAAGACACAGGTTTTTTCAGGTTAACCTCCTCTATTTCCTTCATCACTCATCAAACACTTAGATATACATTCATTAAATAATCTGCCACATCGTGCCTCTTTCCTGCTTGTTAACTTGTTTTGGTAATTGCATGCAGGGAGTGGATTGGGAAGGCCTGTTAGCCAAACGAGTCAAGCCTCCGTTTCTGCCTACCATTAAAGCCCCTGGGGACGTGAGTAATTTTGACGAGGAGTTCACGCGCCTCAAGCCCGTGCTCACCCCTCCGCAGACGCCCTTCTTTCTCACAGCAGAGCAGCAAGAGATCTTTGCAGACTTTGACTTCTCCGCGCTGCACTGACTGCTCGGGACTTGAAGGAGTAGCGTTTTTGACATATCCAGACTCTGTCTTCTCTCTCTCTTTGTCTGTCTCTGTCGTCTCTCTCCCCTCCCCCACCTACCTATGCAGCAAAACCAATTCAAGCTGGCTCACTGTCACCCTTTAAACTTGCTGCGTACTTTCATGCAACTTGAGCTACACCTGAGTTCATTCCAAAGCCAATAGAAACCTGCTCTGAACAGAGAAAGGCCCTGTAGCAGCGCTACACTGACTCATGTTACCAGAACACTGCTACTCTGTCTCAAGACTAGAGGACCTGTCATCACTGTGAGTAAGCCAAGCTTTTGCCTGCCCTGCGTAGCTCCTGATTGGTTGGTTTTGTGTGGGTGTGGATGTATGTGGTGTACCGAAAGTCTTTTTTTCCCCCACTTTACTTTTAGCCTCTGTGTCTTGTGCTGTTCGCCTGCACACGTTGTTGGGTTTTTTTTCTTTTCAGTTTAGTGTAAATTTGTGCGGCTCATTGGTCTTCCAGCTTAGTAGAACTTTGAGGCATTCTTGCACTGAAACTGAACGGACTGATTGTGTAAAGAGTGATTTAAGATGAAGTCCTTGTCTGTATCTGTATCATTTTTAAGGATATACAACTCAACGCAGCTCTGTACTGTATATGCACCTTAAAATAATGAGATGAACATGAACTACACCATACGATGACCCAGACGCTCGTCAAATAGTGGATGGAGTGTTTGCAGTTTTAGCTCATAGAGACTCTGGCTCGTCTGTATGAAGTACTGTGTGTCAGTCAAAGGTCCGTTTGTGTGTAACCGAAGGCGTGACCTGGCAGATAGAGTGGATCATGACTGGCCACTGAACTGGCTTTGATCCAAATCATTTTTAAAAATGAAAGCAGTGCTGGACCTGGTGCTGAAAGTAGTGCTTGCCTTCTTTGGTCTGATCCAGAAGCCTTCAGTTATTCTGAGAATATTAATAGCAACATCAATATAAACAAGAGATACAGTAAAACTGGCATTGGAACGGGAAGGCAACTTAACAGTACTAAAATTACTCCACCCTGCCTGCT
Organism: Brycinus macrolepidotus; assembly: GCA_037974445.1. Classification (NCBI taxonomy): domain Eukaryota; kingdom Metazoa; phylum Chordata; class Actinopteri; order Characiformes; family Alestidae; genus Brycinus; species Brycinus macrolepidotus. The sequence continues at coordinate 10,642,194 of JBBPCZ010000089.1, forward strand.
GTCTGTTCGTGCACTCGCTTATTGTGATTAAATATGACGTTTAAAGGTACAATAAGTAATATTTTTTTTGTATTAAGTTTGGAACTTGGACCTTTTAGTCTGTTCGCAGTGAAAGTTTTCTAGATCATAGATTGATATGGTGTTGTACCTCTCATATTTATATGTATCTTTAAACACTCATGTAATGCTCCATTAAATAAGGTTTTATTTACTATTTTACATATTGTACCTTTAAGCCAATTGAAGTAACGTCTGTCTAGTGTCTCAGCATGGCCTGTTCAGCACATTTATAATGTAGCTACACTCATTTTAAAGCAGCTAAAAGTGTTTGCGGCCTCTGAGCTGGACATTCAGCTCTGAAATTTGGAACAACTGACATGCTGTAATCTAAACAGATTGTGTGTTTATCTCTATTTACATTAGACATGTGTTTGTCTGTATTTACACTCGGGTCATTGGACTGTCATGAAGAGTTCTGAAGCAATGGTTTACTACTGATAAGTTATACAGTGAGCAAAAAAAGAGAAACAGAAAGTATTTAAACGATATTTGCCCTTTATACATGCCAAATGAAGGAAAAAAAAATGTAATGAATGGGGATGAATGTATTTTCACAAATAATAAAAAAAAATCTAACCATATTTGTTCAGTTTATTGAATACTGACAATCATTTCAGAATCAATACATAATTGCTTGTCACAAACATTGCATAAACAACTTTTCATCAAAGCGGCAAAAATCTATTGGAATTCAGCACAAATACTGAAACGAAAGACAGGCTCAAGTGCAAATTTAATGGAAGCGTTTCTGATAGAATTGAACAATTATTGCTTTTTTTTTTTTTGTAGAGATCGTCATATTGCACAAGACATTCTAGTCATTTTATCTAAAAGGGATCACACAGTACAGACTGAAATGAGCTAAAACCGTAACAGTCAAACTGATCATACATGCACCCAGATTTGTTTTCTAATTGCTTGATGAGATATGAAAAGGGAAGGCCAGGTTAATACAAAACAGCCCACCCATTGTTTCTAATGTTTAGGGAAGTTAATAATACTTTGAATGATTAAATACACACTCGAAAAGGGAAAGCAGGAATATACAAAGTACCCAATCAATAAAAAGTATAAAAGCTTTAAAACAGCACACTGTCTACTACCCTGCTTGGAGGAATTAGTGTTTAAAAAAAAGAGAGAGATCCCGATGCTGTAAAAAGCAATTCATTTACATCTCAGTGATTGTTGTTTTTTTTTTCCTTCGGACCCTGTCATTTTTTCTGTTAAAGTGATTTAGTGCTCTTCACCATCTCCTGTATTTTACAGAAGCCCCTTTGAGGCCTGGAGAGACATAAAGTCAACGTTAATTCCACATTGACTTTTTCTTTTTTTGTTCATGTCCCTAGTAATATTAACCAAGGTACATTATCATGTTTAAAAGACAAACTTCTTGTTTTATGTAATCCTCTATCAAAATGTAATGACTTGCCCACCTCTAAAACATGAGTGGATTATGTCACTAGTGGGCAGAGAAAAATGATATTAAGAAAGAATTTCATGTTTCACCTTCTCCTCTCAACCCACACACTCACCTCCTCTCTCTAAACACTCAGCTAGCTCAGAGACCCTCCCGCTACTGTGTTTACGTCTCTGTATAGAAGGAAAATGCCATATGAGGCAATTAGCAGCACTACTCTTGATATTTAATTCCACCAACCATATAGACTTTATCAGAGTCTAAAGAAAACAGGTTTAAATATTCAAGTAACTGTAATGTAACTTATAGTAATGTAAAAAAATAAGTCAACTTTCAGTTCCTGAATTTCTCACTGAAATGTTCACGTCTCAACTTTAGTTCCTCGATATATTTTAAAATGTGCAAAAAAAAAAAAAGCACCGCAACTTCGTATAATGGTATTCTACACATCTGTTCACAGAAAACATTTTTTAAAAAATCAGACTTTCTAAAACAGAGAGTTCAGACAAAAGTGTCCATGCATTAAATAATCACGTTTACGAAGGAATGGGTCCAAAAAAAAAAAAGGAAATGTAGCTGCAGTCAAACTGGAATTCCACCAAAGGTGTATCATTTTCATTTACTAGCTTGACTTACCATTGAATGTTTAGTATTTGATTGGGGCTGCTTGGTTAAATCGGATCGCAGCCTTGTCTGAAGTACACCTGCTCCCACACCACTGTCCCCCACACGCAGAAGAAGCCCCAGAGGTTGCGTAAAGTTCCGCGGTCGAAAGGGTTCTCGTCTGCGCCGCAGTGTTTGAGGTAGGAGATGCGATGGCGGGACATGAACTCCCATGTGGTGGTGTTGAGGGACACCAGGTAGAGATGCGAGCCCAGCAGGAGCAGCACCGTCAGAGAGAGAACCGCCACCACCGCGGCCGTGGCCAGCAGCACGCCGTTAGCTTTTAGCCACAGCTGCCATGTTGCAGCATGCCTGAAGCCTGACCTGTACATGGAGAGGCAACCCAAACAATGAATACCCAAAACAGTGAAAGTACTGTGTTTATAAAATACAACTTAAATGTGTGGACCATATTATTTTCACCATTGTTAAGCAATGGTTTGGCCAAATCAAATTTATACAGTTTTCCCCTTACCCTAAATGTAATCAGCCAACATGTTTGTTGTATGTTTGTACTGGAGCTATGAGGCTAATGTAGATAAGTAATGGTAGTTCCTAGCTCTTAATGTGCCAGTGACATGCTTAAAATCACCACACTGTTTCCGACAGTTTTGAGATACGGTTATCTAAAAAACAGATAAAAGTGTGCGATGATCTTAGCATTTTTACACTGCGCGAAGGACTGGAACCTTTGGTACTGCAAAATGGAATCTGCTTTTCCCATGGTCTATTACGAACGTTTTGTGGTTTACGGCACATTCTCAAGATTGGCAACAACTGGACCTAACGGTACTCAATGGTGTTACTCATCAAGCTGAAGATAAAGTCACTAAGCCCAATCATATGACCACCAAGTGCACCAGAACATAAACTAGAGCAATATGTTAACAAGCGAATGCTCAAGTTATCAGCAATTTCATTAATTTCAACATAAGCCTTTTTGCTCATATTTTCACTCTTAGAAATAAATAAGATTTGTTGATTTATGTAATTTTGATGATTCTATTTAACTGTCAGCACAAGTAATGTTAAACTAAGACAACTAGTAAGCAAAACTACTAACTGAACCAAATTAGACAATTTAGACTGGAATGCATAAAATGACCTAACAGGTGTACTATATATCTGTCTCAAGCAGGTGGTAAATGAACTAGAACCGGAATGCCAGGTTCTGCCGAGTCCTGTTTGAGTCAGTTCTTGTTTCTGAAAAATGCACTTAGTGCTACACTGGGGTCTATAAGCTTCCAATATCTGAAAGCTTTCAGGGTTGTAGCTCCAGTGCAAAACCAAAGAAGCAAATTCTGGACTCTCAACAGGCTGATTTTGGGAAAATTGTGTACTTTAAAGTGTTTTAGTTTCAAAGACTGTGTCAGGTACAACAGACTCACCAGGCCATGTGGAGCCCCCATAGTAGGACTATAAGCTGGACAGCCAAGTAAAGCACAAACCAACGATGGTTCCTCTCCCCAACACAGTTCTCTATCCAGGGGCAGTGATGGTCATAGCGCCGGACACAATGCTGACAGGTCTGGCAGTGTTTGGATCTCATAGGTTGCTGTGAGGCAAATACATGTACTGGTGAATTCAAACACAGATTCTAAAAACACCTAGTCATTATCTGTTGGGAAATATTCAATAAAAAAAAATTATAATGCATGTATAAAATTGATATGTGGATATCTGACAAGTGCACACACCTGCAATAGGCAATGGCCGCAGCGACGCAGACGGAGTGTCTTGGTCTGCGGTATCATGTCTTGTTGTTCCTCAGTGAGGCCAAGTGTGAACTGAAACACAAATAATTACAGATAAAAGGACTCGGCTGAGCTGGAACACCTGAGGAGACGAGAGCCACAGTGTCTGTTGAGCTATAAGTGCCTCACCTGCAAGTCACAGTCATCAGAAAGGACGAAACCAGGGTCCATGAGGGAGACCGCGAAGTACAGCAGCACAGAGATCAGGACCAAGAGCACGAAGAGAACAGGCACTAGAAGCTCCCCTGTCTCCTCCTGCTTCCGGAGATCTGTGGTGAAAGAAAAAAAAAAAAAATGCTGAATGTCTCTTCCAATACCATCATCTCCTCTAGTAACAAAACCTTCAAACCTACAATAAATGGTCATGACATTACGTGCACTTTTTACTTTATTTTGAAACACAAATCTCCAAATGTATCCAGACAACCTTTCCAGTTCCTTATAAGTTCACCAATTGCTGACACAGGCATTCAAAGGCACTAAAACTTATTTATAATCTCAAAAGATTAGTATCACCATTAGAATGGGACATTAGAGGGTGTTGTAGAAAAAATCTGGACTCAAATCTAAGTTAGGAGACGAAACACTGAACACTCTCTGTTGGCTGCAAGCTCATGGTTTATTCTCTTTGCAAAGAGGGTTCCCAACTAAGTTGGTATCATCACTGACTCTTTTATAGTCGTTACTCTAGTACACAGAAAAAACAACTCCATATCTGGGGATATATGTTCCACAACCATCTGTACGTCTAATTTATAGAATGTCAGCGCCTCCCCTTCTCGAAGTCACCTGCTGCCCTTACCATAAATTGTAGACGAGCCAAAATCACGTATAAGAGCATATACGTGTCTATCTGCAGAGCTACAAATGTTGTGAAAGAATAGTTCAAAACACAGAAAAGCTTCTTTAAATGTATTGAAAATGGCTCCCCCAAGTAAGTTCGAGTCACTAACTCTTACCCACAGAGTGACATCTGGGTCGGCACCCAGCTCCCTTAATCCTATCATTCAGGCTTATGTTCCTACTCGCTCCCTCTCGTCCTCCAATCAACATCGTCTGGCTCTGCCATCCCTACACACAAGGCAAACCCAGTCCAGACTGGTCTCTTTTGTGCTTCCCTGCTGGTGGAACGAGCTGCCAAAGGTGACCAGAGCAGCAGAATCCCTCTCTAGCTTCAAAAACCTCCTGAAGTGATAAGTGATGTGATAGTGATCATTTGGTCATACGTGAACACACCACAGCACACAGTGTGTGCTGCACGAAATTCTTCCTCTGCATTTAACCCATTCACCAAGTGAAGCAGCGGGCAGCCAGGAACACGGCCCCCGGGGAG
>JBBPCZ010000089.1:10649980-10675032 GCA_037974445.1 Brycinus macrolepidotus
CAGTCAGTGGCTGCTGAAAAATAAGGCGCTAAACATCAGGCAACATGGCGAGGGCTGGGGGGTGGGTCGTGGGTCGTCATTCTTGCTTCCTGCTACAAAGACATAAAGCCTCAAGCTTGGGTCGAAACTCAAGAAACGAAGTGTTACAGATGTTTCTCGTTAAATGTGTCTTTTAAACTCGGAAGGGACAGAAGCCACATGCACAAGACTCATCTGACCCCAGGATCAACACTATGCGGAGCCCCTACTCATAATCCCGAGAAGGATTTTTAGCATACAAGTCAATGAGGCCATCGAAATTTTGCTAGAGGGAGTAAAAGTGCAAAATGCATTTGGGGAAATCATTATTAAAGGAGTGGCATTCACTACAAGGCGAAGCCCTGTGTATAGACTATCCTACAGTATCATTCACGCATTTATACATCACCCATACACATGCATGCATTATAACAAGAACAGTGAGGTGAATGGAAAATGCCCAAGTTTAGCCACCAACAGAGAGGATGGGAGAATGTGTCTGTTTTTTGTTAATATTCGAAAACTGGTAATAGCCATTTCAATAGTTAAAGGAATAATCCTGCATTTTTCAACCTATCTGTAGTATACGACTGATTACCACACACAGCAATCTGGTGAATTTTTCTTAAAACCGACTGAAAACCTATTAACTGAAAATAGAAGTTTAATAGAAAACCCATTAACAGAAGCCAATGGACACAGGCTTCAGCCAAGTGCGTCTATGTTTCCTATTCTTTTCTAAGTACAGGGACATTATCGACCATGGATATTAGATTGAAAAGCAGTAGTCCTTTAGATCCTCAGAAACAAGGCTGATGACTTTGTGATGCTTATTGATGATTTTTCATGATTTGGAAGTCAGTCATACACATTAAAACAAGAAGAGGAAATTACGATATGACTGCACTAAGCCTACATGGCAAACAGAAGCTGTTCTGAATTAAGTCTCTTCTGGCCTGATATGGAGACCATCCAGGTGTTCTGGATTTCTCTCTAGGAATATTAATGCTAGAAGAATTTCAGCCCCGCTCACTTTCATTAGCAGCACAAAAAACTCACAGTCTATCATAAAATGACATCTGTTCAGTCATAGGACTGAACATGTACTTCGTTAGACCTCACACATTGCAGTGAGGGCTTAACATCCGTCCTCGACATTTCAAATAATCTGCCATACTAAAATGTTTTATCCATAGATGGGCTTATAATCTAAACCATATCTGTACATTTGTATGTACCCATGCATGCGTAATCTGTATGAATTTCTCAAAATGCCTGCTTCAATTTTTATCTAGCTGTGATGTGGGGAAATACTAACAACTTTTCTTTACTAAAGTTTTGAAGAAACATGTCTCTAAGTAACTTACTCAAATTAATATCCTGGAGGGCCGTAGCCCTGGGTGTTTGTTTTCCCCTGCACTAGCACGTATCTGAACGTATGCTGGGGAAGCAGGAGAAATGTGTGGTCCGTTCACAACTTTACACTAAAACAAAGGTGGGGGGTGGGGGAGTTTCTGTTTGAATCATGATGACTCTTACAATCCACTTTTCCTGAAAACACATTTCCCTTTCAGCCTCAACATAAAACATTGCACCCTTAGAATGACAGCCAACATATGCATGTTTTAAAAAACAAAACAAAACAAAAAACACACAAACAAAAAAACGAATACATTTCTATCACTTATTCTAGTGTTACTATTCAAGTCTATGTAAATATTCAAGTCAGCATTCTATAGATTACCACAAAGTTCCTGAGCGCCTTTTTTTTTTTTTTTCTTTTTAACTCCTTGGTGTTTGTGAAGCACAATGAGAATGCAGCACTCTGAGGCATGTGCACTAATACTGGGAGAAAATACTTTTGAAAGGGAAATTCCACCAATTTTTCTGAATTTTTAAATAATCAAATCGATATGTAAACTAACTCAAGAGGGTTTTGATGTGAAACTTGGAGGGTCAGAACTGTTCACGGCAGTGGTGATGGGAACTGCATGTCTGACGCTACAAAAACTGCATCACTTAAAGCTATAATAAAAAAAGATTACAAAAATGCAGAGTCATTGTTTTATCACTTTGTGATAGGCGTGTTGCCTAAAATATACTTTTAAAAAAAATCCATAGAGGTTCACTACCAGTCAGAAGTTTTTGCACACCACAGTTTTTTAGTGTTTATCCATTTCTTTCATAAACTGCAGATTTTGATTCTTGTTAAACACTGGAAAGTTGCTGAATGCACAACTATAAATGAAAATGTCAATAAAACAAGTTTCCTTTATAACATGGAAAGACTAAGTAACAGTGCATGTCTGAACTCCTATTAACTGGTTGTGTGGTGATGCAGAGTCAAATTCTAGACTGTCCTTTAACTTTAAATGCACTCATTAGCTGTTTCATCCCATTGGCTGTCACTGAATAGCTGGTTAAATGTCTAACACTTGTCTGGTGAGCCACATTATATCTATAAATATATCAGGGAGCTTTTTATAGGTCAGTAGTGATGAATAAACATGACATTTTAAGGCTAATTCAGATACTCAGATAGTGAACATGCTTTACATGTATTTGTTGGCAACGAATACTGAGTGTATTTTTAGTAAATATTAAGTGAGAAACAGGCAAATGTAGAAAATCTCATTATTTTGTGCCAAAACCTTTGACTGGTAGTGTACATAATGAGGCAAAAGGGTTTTAAAATCTTGAGATTATGTGGGCTCACTGGTTGTTTTGAACAGAAAATAAAAAGGCTATATCTGCACTGTAGTCATCACACTTTTATCACCACTACTGCAAACAAACCTGGTTGGCATGTTTAACTACTATTGAACATTTTTACATCAAACCACTCTGGTCTTGCTTACATCCCTCTGACTGAATTATGCAGAAATAAAATTGAAAAAACTGCTGGAATTCCCCTTTAAAGGCAAGGATTTATTCAACAGCAAGGTGCAAAGCAGCAGTTTGAATCAACTGCACTGATTCGCTTTCCCTCCTTTCCTACATGTGTGCAATTCACTTCACCCCTTTTGGTGAAATACAGCATTTACTATTGGGAACGTCCAGTAGAAAAACGTCTCCATCGAGATGTCAAACTTGATCAGATGCTAAGTTTGAGTAATATGTAATATGAATCCTTGCAATTGAGATTTTAAACACATAGACTTAGCACTATCATCATCAGCTATGCGAATATTGTATCTGCTGTTTACATGTTTAGAATTCTTTCTGTACAGATTTAAATAAACAAACACTCAATAGCACAAATTAAAAAAAGAATGCGATCCTCAAAAATAATATCAAGACATTTTAACTCAAAAGACACAATGAGGTACAGAATAAAGCTTGAACTAATTTAAATAAGTCCTTGCAACTCTTTTGCCTTTTTTTTTTCTTCTTTTTTTTTTTTTTTACATTGTTACATAAATTTCAAAAGAAATGTGTTTAAAAAAAAAAGGGGCATTAGGTTAATAAATTAGATAAACAAAATAAGTAGTGCTTACATAAATATAACACAAAAGAAAAACTCAGGTCAGGGTACAATTTGGTGTGTATGCATAATGTTGGTTAACTCTAGGCTTAAGACCAACACTACTGATTTGTGGAATAATAAGTCCAATAATAAACTGGTGAGCAGCTTCTCAGACCTATGAGCATCTTGTTTGGCAAAACCCTCCTTTATCTCCTTAAGACAGCCCAAACAGGGGGCCTGTAAAAACTGGATGTGCATATTCTTGGTCCTTAGTGGGACTGCAGTTTGATGATCTGGTCACAAAGCGATATGAGCGAAATGTTTGGAAGGGTAGACGCAGGGTTCCACAATTTTATTCCACTCCAGAGTTCCAGTCTTGACCACTCAAAATGGAGAGTCCTCTTGAAAAAGAGGCACCAGTCTTGTTTCTCAAGCCTCTGGTTGGAATTCTGTCTGGCTCTACTCTTACCCTCCTTGGCCCTTCTAGCATTCACAGAATGATAGAATCAACTCAAACCTCAGGGCTCGTCACCGAAGATTTCCCCACTTCTTTTGCCTCTCACGTTGGACTTCGCTTAACCGACTCCATTTCAGATCCTGATAGATTCAAAAGGAAAAACTAAAAAAAAAAAAATTATCATTTTTCTGATGCTTTCACCGGGACTGGACCCCCAGAGTGACTTTCAGGTTCTCGTAGACTACGTAGCTAATGCTGACAGCAGGAATGACCTTCATGAAGTTGGGGGCCAGGCCTCGATATAATCCCATAGCACCCTCCGTCCGCACAATGTGTCTGAACAGGCCGCTCATGGTCATCTGAGGCCCTCCCTCCAAACTAGCTGCTATTCAGAGAGAGTCAGAAGGGTACATATGACTACAACATGTAAAAGAATAAACCAATTTTGGTTCAGTTTTGCAGAAAGAAGAACAACAGAGTCGCAGTGAATTAAACAAATACAATAATATAAATACCTTGAGCCTGCATCCGCGTCCTAACCAAGGCCAAGGGATAGCTGGCTAACTGCCCACAAGTGCTGGACATGGTGCCACAGGCTAGCAATACAAACACGCCTGGGTCGGCACTGTCTGTGGCATACCTTTGCAGCCATGAGTTCTTTAAAGTCTGTGGAGAAAGACAGAAAGAGAAATAATAAATTGCTTATTATCTTTTAGTACACCTTTCCCATATTTAGTTGTATATGTACTTCCATTTCTTATTTTAATTTTGTATTTGATTTTTTTTGTTTTTTTTAGACTTCCACACACTCTACACATTGTATTTTAACAATTATGTCAAATCATAATTTGACAGTCATTCATTACAGCTTTAATTCAGCAATGGAAAAAAGCAAATGAGAAAAGCAGAGATGGACACCTCACAAACTCTGAGGACAGGCACAAATGCATTACTTCCTACATCTGCTTGTCAATAACAATGAGTGAAGAATCAAGAGTCCTACCTCATACACTGCCAAGTCTATTCCAGCATACGGGATAATGCCGAGCATGTTGGGGATGTAGCCCTTGTAGAACGCTGCGAGACCTTCTTTTCGAAATATGTGCTTGGCACAGTCCGCGATGCCAGAGTACTGACCCGTCCTTCCCAGGGCCAGTCGAGTCTTCAGAACCTTTAATGAACACAAGAGTCTTTGTTTAGGGTTTCAAGTGCTTGCTGTCCTTCTCATAATGCCACTTTGTGGCAAACCACAGGCTAATCAACAAGGTTAATTAAAACTACAAGTTTCTGAGAGACGTTTATTTCTAGAGTGCCTTTGTTTCAAATGACGCAGGAAACATAAAGAACACAAGCCTTCATAAAGAACCACAAAACACAAGTCATATTGAGTCAAGCAAAGTTGAAGAATAACGCCTACTTTAGGGTGGCTTTTGAAATGGAGCTGGCATTTCAAACCAGGTGGACATGGTTTTCTCCATAAACACCTGTGCAAAGATCTGTCAGTTCTACACACACATGGAAAATCAACAGCATTCTAAAGTGTTTTCCACTTTTCCCTCACCTCCATGGGATAGATGCTGCTCTGTGCAATAGCACCAGCCAGAGACCCGGCGACTAGCCTCTCCAGAATGCCCAGGGTTTCCTGATTACTGCCTATCAGCCGCTTTATCTGGCGAGAAGAGACAAACCACAGTTCATTCATTAAATGATATACACAACTGATTACAGAAACCAGGAAAGGCAGTGTATCCTGCTCCTGTTTCATATGATGATGTGGTAATAATAAGCTTATGATAACGATAGACACGGCCAGCTGAAACAGCTGTAATGAGATTGGATGCTAATTACATGATGACATGATAGTTATTTGTTATACAGCATCATGAAGGCTTATTTAATTCCAGTGACACTTTAACCCTAATTAGCCTTATGAATAGAGAGAATGAGAAATCCCTCAGCACATTAAATCACACAGTTTCGCAGTAAGGCCTACCTGCTCGTAGGCCATGAACTTGATGGCAGACTCGGGTGCAATCTTCAGGACGTTTATGCCGTTTCCTCTCCATAGTGACCGAATTCCACCCTCGCGGATCATCTGAGAGAAGCCACCTGCGATGCACATGGTGTTGCTACGAGAAGCATGAACCTAGAAACACCAATCATGCAATTAGTAAGCAACGCTTAAAGCTGACCTATGCATTCTTGATGCATTTTTAAGCTTGGAGAAGTCAAATAGTCACCATTAAAAACACAAAAATCAGTCAAGACACAGTATATATGTGTGTATGTATGTATATGTATATATAGATTGAGATATATATATATATAGACAAACAGATATGGGGCTTTATGACAGAGCTTGCAATATATTTATCGATAAATTACATCACAGTATGCTTTACTGAGAATCTTGTGGTATTGTCAAAACCTAAAGAACACCAAAAATAAAAAAGAACAATTAGTGCTGTTTAACTGGATTTAACTGGATGCAATGTGTGAAAAATCATTTGCATTCAGTTTTAAAAAGTATATTGTACATATTGTGACATATTGTGCATCATAAAAAACATAATATTGTGATAACTGCATAATTTTAAAGTCTGACTGTCATAGCTTTCAGTTTCCTGGCAGCAATAAAATACTTCCACGTTTGTTTGATTCTTAAAAAGTTTTTCAGAGCTTGTTTCTCTGTGAATGACTGTTATTTAAAAGACAGTTAAAAACATGTTATTTGTAAGGCTTATAGCAGCCATGTCTTTTCTTTACTCCAAGGTGAGATGAACAGGAGAGATATTTTCAGCCATAATCTTGGCAAACCAGCTTCTGTGTATTAAAGCCCCCCACAAAAACACTTGACACTTTCCAAGCATGTCAAACTTCTTTATAGTATTGCAGCTGTCAGCCACTGAAATTCAAAGTCCAGCTTTCATAGCTAATCATTTTATAAGCCATTGCTATGCAACTGTAAAATGCTCATATGAACTTTATGACTAAAAGAATACAGCTGTTAAAACCTGACCATACAATTGTTCTTCCTGTCTTGTGACTACAACCTAAACACTCGAATTACTAACTTTAAACTCTAAAACCAAACTTCAGGTTTTGAGTTACTAAACTACTCAACCCACTAACAGTGCAGATGGGTTTGCTGCAGTTTATGATACAGCTTTAAGCAGATTGATTTCATTTTGCTGTTCTGTTCACCACATTGGGTGCAACACAAAACATGTCAGTATTATTTCAAATGGATGAAACTTAAAGCCTGGCTGGGGGATCTTTACCTGCATAAGAACCTTGAGCCGATCCAGAGGGGCGGTACAGGTACGGGACACGGCGCCTGCCCCACCTCCTGCCACTAGATGACGCCACCACATGCCAGTCTTCTTCTCTTCTGCAGTGAACTCATCAGGGACCATCAAACTCTCACCAACATCAAATATCTGCAAGGGGTAAAGTATACCAGAGGTGATGAGAGATGTCAGCTGTATCAGTGATTGTCCAGTTAAGAAGGTTAATACTCAACACATATTAATTTTTCTTTGACTATACAGACAAAGAAATTATGAGTACAATTCTAGGGACAAAACGTCCTTGGCAACATTTATTACCAGGTTGTACCATAGAAGAAGGGGATTAGATGATACCATAATATAAATGACATGGGTTATTTACTCTGTTACTGTCTGTATCTGTGGAGGAAATTAACAGGACAAAAATAGTTCACATTGTGATTATGCAAGATGAGGTCATTAAGTCTTTAATGAAATTAAAGAAACCACACAACATGTAGTGACAGCCACAAATTAAACACATCCAACACTGACTGTTTCTCAGTGATAAAGACATGCTGGCTTTATCTTGAAGAAACTGAGGCAGAGCAGGGCAGGGTGGGAGCCTCAGACGGTCACACACCAGCAGTGCTCAACTCAAAATCAGCATTTTTTTTTTTTTTTTAAACATTTATTAAAAAGGATTGTGGTACCTAATGTATGGGCCTGTTTCTCATAATCCTGATACCAAAATAACAGCATATTATATTATTTGTTATCTTGCTATAACAAATGTAAAAATACAATACAGTAAAACAACAGTTAGGCTTGCAGAAGCCTTCATAACTCTTTGCAATGGGAATCTGTACTGTGTTCTTCATTCATGAACAGGTGTCGACACTGTCAGCCTCATCTTGTTCTGTCCACTTTCTGGCGTGACAATGCAAATTTCCCACTTGTGGGACTAATAAAGGATTATCTTATCTTATCTTATCTTATCTCAAGTCCATGTGAGCTGACCAAAGGAGCAGACAGAATGACGCAGGATGTCAAAAGGTTGTACAAGAGCCGTAAAAAAGGTCCTCCATTTATCTGGGCAGTGTAACAGGATTATGCTGGAACACACTGTCCCTACAAGTCCTTTAGAGGAGTATTTCCGTCACAGCAAGAAAGCTCATTCAAGCTTAACGACCATTAATGACATAAGGTCATGAATGTCTGTGTATCTACGTATGTGTGTCTGTGTAGCACAACTACCGGAAAGATAAATAGTTCCTAATCATGAGGGTCAAGTGTCCGAGTATTGACAGTAAAGCCAGTACACCAACAGTAACTCCTTTCTTCAGCTCCATGTGCGAAGCAGGTATCTCTCACCTTGTTATTTATTATGTAAAGTGTAAACGTCATAGCCCAGAATGACTCATTCAGTGAAGCAAAATGAAAAGAAAACCCTTCAGTCTTTTTCGTCAGGTAAGGTATTAAAAGAACTGCAGGGGTAAAGGATTTCAGCTTACCGTTGAATGTTTCCAGTAGAGGATGATTTCAGGGATGTTGTCAGCAGGGTGAAGCAGGTGGTAGTCTCTCCATTCATTCCAGTCAATAGTCATTGTGCCGTTCTTGTCCATGCTGTTCGGGAAGGGGGAAAAAAAAAAGAACCAACAGATACTTAGTTAAATGCTGGTTTCCTGTGATTACTTGCAGGCCAGCTGCAGAAGTTGTTCTTCGCTCCCCCTCTTCCTGAACGCTAATATCAATAATAAAGGCTATAAAAAACAGCTCCTGTTTACAGCCTTGTTGGTAGAAATAAAGTTTTCATGCACTGAAATGCTCAAAAAGACGAGAAGGAAAAAAAAAGGAACCTACTGCTGGTTTTAAACCTCATAGCAGGACCGAATGAGTTTTTTTTTTTTCCTTTTTCCAAATCAAAAAAAAGAGTAGAAATGAAGCAAAAGCCAAGCAGAAGGAGAGAAGACTGCTTACTTACTACATTATAGGGGCCACGACATGGCCCCTCCTAATTCTGAGAAGATGTGGAGAGGAGGGACAAAAAGAGTGAAAGTGATAATGAGAGAGAAGAGAGGGATCCAGTGGGTCAAGAAAGACGCACACTGAATTAAAACAGACTTTAAATACATACATGCGTCAACAAATATTACATTTTTTAGAAAATAATAAAATCATTTGAATAATCACTACATTTACCACTTTGTTAATTCCTACTATCTGTTTTAGTGCTTTATTTTGGGTGACAACACTTGGATTTAGCCTCTGGCGCAAACCAAACAAGTTTTCTGGAGTAAGCCAGTTAACATGAATTGACTGTAGAGAATAACTTGTTCCTAGTAATGTTTTCAGTACTTTATAGTTTGTCAATTTTCATTCAAAAGCATAAATAGGGAGCACCAAACCAATGATTAATACAAAGATAAAAAAGCAATAATGTTAATATATTTCAAACTGATATCGGATAATGTATTTAATGTTCTCTGGAAGAGCCAAATGTTTAGGCGATTCTCGGCAACTGTGATATAATTTCTGCATTTCATACATTTCTGTGTTTCTGGTCCTATAGAAAAAGATTACATTTTGCTAATCCAGGTAGATTTATATTTTGCAAATGTTTATGTACTGGCTTTGGCACTGATGCAGATACATACATAAAAAAAAATAAACACTGTAGTATATTGTGTAGGTCTCCCTCAAACTGCTTAAACAGGTCTGATCAGTGAAGGTATGAACTCCGCAAGACCTCTGAAGGTGTGCTGTGGTATCTCCTTCTTCTCACAGTGCATCCTGGTGCCATCTCTTCTGCAGGTAAATGACACGCACCCGACCCTCCCCAGGATATAAAAGAAAATGTGTTCCAGCAATTTGTGCTACAGTAGCTCCACTGTGGGATCAGAGTTTCCGGAGATGCTCTAACCCAGTCATTAAACCATGACAATTTTGCCCTTGTCAAAGTCGCTCAGAGCTCGGCATTCTTCCTGCTTCCAGTACATCAATTTCAAGAACTGACTGTTCACTTGCTGCCTAATATATCCCGACCACTGACAGGTGCCACTGGAACATGTTAATTAGTGTTGCTCACTTTTATGTTGTGACGGATAAGTGTAACACACATCCTCAGTACGTACACTGAGGATGTGTGTTAAGTGTGTTACACTTAACAGCTGATGAAGTGTTTGACATATTTAATGAAATCTTGTGTTGCACGCTCAAAAAATTCAGAGAAAAAGGGAGAATGAAAGAAGTGCAGATTAAACAACGGATGTTCAGCCGCGTCCACGGACGTGGTGAACTCACCTTTTAAGAATTTTCTCAGCCTGCTGCTCTGAGATGTGCACACCCAGGTCCCTCAGCGACTGCATGATCTCCTGCGAATCAATGCAACCTGCAAGAAGAGATTTGGGAAAAGGAGAGAAAACATTTAGAGAAGGGGTTCAAAAACTTTTGCTTCTTGTAGCTACACAACCGACCACAAAAACTGGCCTGATTGATTAAAATCACACACCAACAGCAGAAAATATCTGAAAACATCATCAATGATGGAGGAATTCCATGTGATCAAAAAGACAAACTTTATTTAGCTATCGTTATTTAAACTAGAAGTTGGGATCAGATAACAGATATTAAGTTAATAGTCAGTGGCCCTTTTAGCAGTTGCAACACCTTTAATCAAACATAATACAGATGTGACACTTTAAACTAGCAATAAAGGATAAGTCCATATGAACACATTCATTACCATCGTTCTTCTTGTCCAGACTTTTGAAGACTAGCCGTAGCTTCTTCTCATGGTCCCTTAGGTAGTGCACAAACTCCTCAAAGTCCAGCTGGCCATCCAGGTCTTTATCTCCAGCCTTCACGATTTTCTGAACCACAAAGAACAAAACAAGCAAATCAGAGCAAAGGTCAGGTGAACGTATTCACACCAAGTCAGAAGGTTCGGGAAGTCATGGAGATGAGGCGTTTTGGAAGACTACAGACATATGGACTTTGTGTGGTCAGGGCCACTTTGAAAGGTTTGCTGTGTACACCATCATACCCATTAGTACTGTTTGGAGAGAGCAAGGCCTCAATTTATTTGGCGGAGGAGACACACAGGCTTTCGGGGACTGAGCGCTTAAGAGAGATGCCTGATCAAGGGCTCTGATTCGAACCATTGAGTTTAAAGAGCTTACGGAATGGATCAGAATGGTGGCGAAGGTTTAATTTTTAACTTCATGTTCCCCACAGCAGAATGAAATCACTACATTTATATACAGATTTATGCAGATGTTATCCAGAAATTGGCATTATTCTGAGTATGTGTTGTACACTCTTTATTATTAACCAGTAATATAATTTTGAATAGCACCCAGGGCAAAGCAGGAATGATTTTACTAGAAGAATGAAGTATTCAGCCATTCTATAGAACACTCACACCAAACTGTATCCTAATTAATTCACCTGGCAGAAAAATGCTACTATGGTACTTGAGGAAACTTTCACGATACACGATATAGATCACCATGTTATTTTTCTGAGGTTTGATAAGTTGGAACAGAAAAAAGAGCCAGCTTTTAAATACAAAAAAAGAGTAGCTTTTTAAATACAAAGAGTACCTTTTAAATACAATGGTTTTCATTCAGTTTCACATAGTGCTCCTCACTAAATCCACACTTTCTTTTTGATGAAACATGCCGATGCACCAAGAAGCATAATGTGATGTGTGTTATTGTCATAACAATACAGTCATATTGCCGTTATTGACTACTTCTGCTCACAATGGCTACTTTCTTACCTATTGGGTTCACATTTGTGTTACCTTTTAAATTTTCATGCGTCCATGAAGATAACAATAGTTGTAAGCAATTTGTGAACACAACTTCTTATCTTTATGTTCAAACCAGGGTGATGATGAATCTTCACTGATGGAAACTAGAGTAACTACAAACTGTGATCTGAACTCATTTGTCCCAGAAGGATAGTGGCCGGTCACCATCAGCACTTCCCAGGAACCAGCTGGCTTGAACTGTGTACTAGGTGACTTACAAACTGTTGTGCAATTCATTAACTATTGAACTCTATGAATATTTCTACCAGGCATTTTGTGGAAATGCACCACCCTGTAATATTGACTTCCTCATGAGTAACTGAAATTAGTCACTCTTACTTATCCTCCATCTTATTATCCCTTACTTGATCAGTTTTCTGACCCCTGGTCTCGGTCTTAATACCAAAACCTCTGCATTCATATTCAGATTAGTCAGGTTAGTGAATAGGATGTGATGTCAGCTACACATTGCAAAATGTTGATGTATTATGATTTTAAATAATCAGTGCCTTAAAAAAAAACTAGTCTGTCTAGGACAGCTATATCAGGAAGAGACCACTGAGCAAAATAAAAGTGCTGCAAAAACAAGCTGTAACCAGCCACGTTTGAGCCATCTCTGACCAGTCCCACCTAGACTAATCTTAAAGGCAGGAGTTAAAGATAGCCGTCTTAGAGAATGACTGTACACACCGGGACAAGCGAGCCATTAAGACACCGCACTGCCAACAGACTCAACCTTGGCAGACAAGTGGGTCAAGCTAACAGTAGCAAGATTAAGGGGAAGGGAGTTATAAAAAGATGTAGGTGCTTCCTGAGCAAAATCTGTTAATTAACCCTCAAGGGAGAAAATGAGTAGTGGTACGCCATTTCCTTCCATATAAAGAGTATAATTTCCCTTAGCAAGTAAGCAAGTAGCTTAAAAACGTATCGTTATTAGGAGTAGTCCATCATATTACAATATTCAAATGACTCTGACATCAGTGTAATCAGATTTTTGGTCCAAAACAGAAGCGAACTACTGTCTGTATCATAGAAGCAAGCCATTCATCTCAAACAAGTAAACTAATCTGGATGAGATAACCCAAAAAGGACCACAAATGAGAATGAATGGAGAAGCTTCTAAACATCCTTACTAGCTAATTTAAAAAAGCTGGCATGGAAAAACCTCATACAATAACACAAGGTGGTATTTTTTTTAAGCAGTATGTTTGTAAGCCACCTACTATATTGAGTAAATGAATGGATTTGGGAACAGTCGTCCACTCAAAATCAGTCAAACAGTAAAAGCAAATCCAACTACAATGACATTAAGTGTAAACACAGTTTTAATGTAGTAATAGTGAGAAGAGTTAAAGTATTAACAAAATGTAAAACAGTACATGACATACCTTTTGCCATTTTCTGTACTTAGTAAGTTCCTGTGATGGCAAAAATAAACTAAGTTTAAAAAGAGACTTCAACTCTGCCGGTAATCCATTTGATTCGAAATATTCAAATTCCGTCTGAGCCGAACTGGGGACTGGCACGTAAAGACACAGGCACAGCATTTTTCCGGTAAAAGAAAATGTTAAATGCTTCTTTAAATAATTGTTTATCAGTACATCTGTATAAAAATTACTAAGCACTCCGTGTGACGCCCAGCACTAGACAACCGGTGCTTTCTCCGACACATGGTGTAATAAAGCGGAGCAACAGTCCCTCCTACATTGGCTCACAGGACATTCTGTAATGTGATTGGTTTGAGTAATACCTGCCCCTGCTTAACTCCCTTCCATTCACTGGTGAACCAAATTTTAAGGTTGTCAGTCTTGCAGATACAACGTGAGAATGTCTTGAGTCACTCATTTTTGAAGAAGCGGAGACAGACTGCATGCATTTAACAGTTTAGATTATTTAACAAAAAAAAAAAAAAAAAAGAAAGGAAAAAGAAAAAAAAAATTACTAGAAAAGGAAGACACATGTCATGACAGCAACCCCACATGTGAAGAGGAGAATCTACATAATCTTGGTCTGAGGGAATACTCGAATAGAATTTAAACAGATAGTAAAGGAACACTCCAACTCCGAACACACATCTCAAAAAGAGCTTTCCAGCAAGGATATCCTCCTACATTGTGCCAAGCTGATTAGCCAAAAAGGTCCATTCAAGGAAGTGTTACTTAAATTCAGAGAAAGAAAATCACACCTAGGCTCACCTGCAGTCACAAAATTCTCACACATATATATACTTGTAAAATGGTGGGTGTGTAAAATGAACTCTCAAACAGAAAACCAACAACTCTGACCAGCCACTGCAGTACTGACTGGAAGTACTGGTTACTAAAATATACCAAAGAAATCCCATTTCTCTCCCTTTATTGGCTCTTCTGTAACTTACTCCAGTAGCATTCTCCCTATGAAGTTTTTGTAACAGGTAACAGGACTGCACGGAACAGGAGAAACAGCACGACGTACAATATTAATCCCATTTAAGTGCATTAATGAACATTTGTTAGCCTGAAATTTCAACCATAGGAAATGTGTTGGTGAAACAAATTGTATTTCAATATTAAAACCATTTTAATATTAGTCTGTTCATAAAATGATTGACAGTATAAATATTACTCATTGTTTTCAAACAGGTGTTGACAGGACATAGGCCGCTGACCTTCGTTTACTTTGTAAAGGAGGAGTAATGGAGCAAAGCTGGTATGACAGGTGCTGGTATGTCAGAAAGCTCCGTGTTCCAAGACTACAAGGCTGCTGCAGTGGACTTTCAGCTGAGCATTTGACTTCGCAAGTTTCTCAGGGACAATCTAAAGTCAAGCCTACATGAAATTTATGGGAGACTTTGAAAGGTTATATATTAAAGGCAAAACTTTATCTCAAAACTTAGTGTTGTAGAAAGCAGGAATTCTGGTCCTCCACACCTTCATTAAAGCAAATAATGCAAATGAATGTATTTACTTGCTGCAAACTGGCTTATAATTTCAGAATCTGTCAAATCAGATTCATCATGTGAAGTGACTTTAAGCATACAGTGTCTATCTAAAAGGTTTAGAGTGTTCAGGTCCAAAGAAAGGGTGAGCTTCTTACTTTGTGCTACATGCAGGAACTAGACAGCACCTTCAAAGATCACGCTGGTACTTCAAAGATCAAACTGAAAATGGCAAACCCATTAGCTGTACTTTGTGCTCCCCTTCCTGTTCTTGTTCTTCTAAAATGACCTTCTTAGAAATATCAAAAAGATCTAAACGTAGCCAGCAAGAGCCAATCAGGAATGCCTAGGTGACTGGGCATGTTATGTTATGGTATATTTAGATGGCAGGTGCTTCAACAGTAATACTGTTAAGCTCTTCTCATCTAGGCTGTAATATTTTTGCTGGCTCTGGATAAAGTGGCAAACAGTGCCAAGCAGAAACGCCCTCTAACCATGATTTTCCATCCTAGGACATTCCAGCTCATTCAGAACAGGTGATTATACCTTCCCTGTATTAAAAAAAAAATCTTGTTTTGGTATGTTAGCTTCCATGTAAGAGTCAAATGTTTTGTAGTAAGCCCAGTTGTTTTGGGCAAAGAACATCCAATTTTTTTTTTACTTCAAATGTATAAAAATGAGACAAACATGCATTAATGACAATGCTGGTCAAACTGACAATTAACTGCACTTTTGGGGGGGGCTGTGGTAGGGGCGATTATCTTGGTTCATATTGAAATTACAATTACTAATTGACTTTGGAAATATTATGACTTTCGTGAATCTTTCAAAAAAAAAAAATTACGTGTCTTTTTAAGAGTGGATTTTCAAATGGAAAACCTGATGGAATCACAGGCAGAGTAGCAGCAATCAGCGATTGTCTAGAGTGCCCATGATCAGTTTTGAAATTCTGAAAAACCACGGGTAACACAAGACAAACTGAGAGAATCATTGTGAAACAGAATGTGGCACGATATCTTTTCACAATCATCGGAAGCCAAAATTGTAACTGATGATAAAATTCAATTGACTGCATAGTCCTAGCTTGTGGGTGCTTTGTCAGTCTAGAGCATCGTATAACTGCTGAGGCATGACTCAAAAGAAGCCTTGGACAGACATTACGAAACAGTGCCAGACGAATTTGCTCAAGCCGGTTAGATAAAGCTTCCACTCTTCTGCCCTGCTCTGTTTTAAGATGTCATTGTGGCACTAATGCACTTAGGGCCCCTTTTATCACCCACATCAAAGGAAAAGTCATTTATTGCAGAGCTGAGTGAGCAGATGATGTCTTTCCAATTTAATATTAGTTCCCTAAGACAAGACTTTACACTAAGTGAATGAGTTTAACCCGGTCATTCTGAACAGCCTTAGTTAAGGATAACAATAAATCTATTCGGTAAGATTACAGCTACACTCAGTGACAAAAAACATGAAGCACCCAGACGGAGTGGTGGAAATGAAATGAACCTGCACGTTGTGAAAGGTCATGTCACTGTATCGCAATGACTATTACAATATCAGATCAAACTGTCAGTCGAGTCGGTAGTGTGGGCACACTGTCAGTAGGTTGTGGAGTGGAGTCGTACATCTGTTGTATCCTCTACTGCAGCAAATCGGCCCACAGTTATTGTAACTGGCCCTGGCAGATTGCCACTGGGTCTGAGGTGACGTCTGAGCTGATCCCACACAGCATCAGCTCAGACGTTCGGTTCAGGAAAGATCGGGGGACCTGGCTGGCCACAGGAGGACCTCTGCATGACGCAGGGAGTCCAAAGGCACACGTGCCGTGTGTGGACAGGCTTTGTCTTGTTAAAAGACTGTACAAGGACGCTGCCTCAGGAGGGGTAAGACATGAGGATGCAGGATGTGACTGATGTAGCGCTGTGCCATCAGGGTCCCCTGAATCACTACCAGAGGTGACCTGAAGTCATACCCTATGGCTCCCCACACCATGATGCCAGGAGTAACGCATGTGTCTCACCACAACATTGGGAGGATTGGACCTCTCCCCTAGGCCCCGGCATACGTGCACATGGTCATCCGTGGTAATGCAGAACCGAGATTCATCGCTGGACATGGTACGACGGCACTCATCAGTCCATGCCTCCTGGTTACAGCACCACTCCAAACGCAGCCATCTCTGCGCTGGTGTTAACGGCAGCCTACAGATGGGACGGTGAACCTGTAGTCCGCCTGATGCCAGTATGCGGGATGACACGGGGTATTGTAGCGTGTCCAATACCTGTGTCTGGATGGCAGGCACAGATGTCATGGAGTTCTGTAATGCTTGGCGCATAAGACAATCCTCCCTTAGTGTGGTATGTCTTGGGCCCTCACATGCCCATTGGTTCCAACATCGGGCCACTATGACATCTGTATGCCCTACATGCCAGGCAATTGCACGATACGACCAACTAGCCTCATGCAAACCCACAACGCGACCCGTCTCAAACTCTGTCAACTGCTGTTAGTGCTGTCTAATGCATCTTTGAGGCATCATCTGTGTCTGGTGACTAGATGTGAGAGCTCCTTGCAAATCCAATCATTTACATACTCATCGCTTGTCTGCACGTGTACAACCAAATGGGACCATTACTTCTGTGTGCTTAACTTTTTTTTTGTCACTGATTGTATTTTCACATTATTGAATCTTAGAAGACCCTAGGCAAGATTTCATAAATGAAGGTCCAAAGTTACACTGTCAACTTGAAATATTATCCAATAGGCAAACTTGTGAAGATCTTTTTTTTTTTTTTTTTTTTTTTTCAACAAAAAACTGCTTTTGTCCCCATCATATTCTAAAATTGGCCCTGAGCGCAATGCAATTGAGACTGCAATACCTGATGGAGGTCATTAGAGGGTGCCACCAGTATCAGCACTGTGGTTTTCTTGGCTGGCGCTGGGCCATTCACCTCCGTTTCAAGATCAGAATCTGTCTGTCCGCCGTCCTGCTGAAAGTCCAGCGTCATCCCAGGATTTGGATCAACTTGTTGGTCCTTCTCAGTTGGTGGCTTTGTGGTAACATCTTTGCATTCTGTCAGTCCCAAAAACCATTGGGACAGGGACTGCCAAATGTCCTGCAGCATTTTTAGAAATGTCCTACAGATGATTGGTTTGCTGTGGTGTGTGTGTATTTAGGTGTGCAAACCACACATACATACAGTTATTGTTTTGAGGTGTATGTGTTAAATGCATATCCTTATTTTCTACAAGAAAAAAAAAATCAAACTCACAGATACGTGAAGTGTGTGCATGTATATGTATCGGGCACTAAGGCACAATGTGCTGGGCCAGCAGGATGAGGGTAGCTGAGGACACCGGCAGACTGCAGCCTGGCGTCCTCAGCACTCACGCACGACTCCTCAGACACCATGCAGTCCAGTTCTCCCAGTCCTCTTGCAAAGGCACACCAGTTCAAACTTTGGCCTCTAGCAAAAAGCACACTAAACCTCCACTGGATGAAGGCATCTCTTGTTCCTGACTATTTTAAGAAGTCCACCAGTAGAGAGAGAACAAAATTTAAAATAATTTCTCGCAACCTGAAGCGAGTAAACTAAAGGGGGGATTTCCCCACAACGTCTGAAAAGGAACGATGAATCGTAAAATGCATGAAAGCAGCTTCCCTTTCTCTCCCGGCAAAACCCAGTCTGCTTCTGTTGCTGATCAGTTCCACGCTAGACGCCTCCACAGCCGGCAAGTAGTGATGCAGTTAAAATAAAAAAGGGTGCAACCTCACTGCAGCCTTACTTCAACCAATCAGAGCCATATACACTGACAAGTCCAGCCCCCTGAGTGCCCAAACAGCCTGTAAGAAGCCAGAAGACTGAAGACTAATGGATTGATCTCTTGCCATTCAGCAGTGTGGAAAATGTGCTGACTTTTTTTTTTTTTTTTTTTTATAGCCACACTGCTTTTTTTTTCCCTTAGTCATTCCGTCATTGACGGGATCACCATGGAAACCTCATCCAAAGAGCAGCAATTCCACAGAGGAAACCATAACTAATTACTATTTACACATTTGTCCTTGTGTGTCTTCACTTTTGACAGAATATTTGCTGAAATCGTTGCTCTCTCATCAGTCACATCTCAGTTTACACAGTTTTAGCAATCCACTCTAATGTACATCCTGAAGCCCCCTCCACCCAGGTTTCTCTAATGACGGCTGGGAGAATCCAAATCCTGTCTTGCTCTATTAATCAGGCTGAGAAATCTGCTACAGCTCAACAATAAATCACACCACAGAGTCAAAGTGGCCTTGAATCTCTAGCAGCTGAATAAGTGATGCTATTGATAGCCTTTGCTGGCTGGACATTTTTGATCAAATTCAATAACCATGGTATTTTCCAAATATACAAATGCAATGTTATGATATTAAAGTTTGCATTAACAAAGTTAATACTTCTTAGGCACTGTACTCTGAACTAAAAGAACATCTTACACACCTGATTGTTTTCATTATACTGTTTTAATCTGCTTTTATGCCAAAAGAAACCCTACACAGGGTTGCCATGTCCAGGCAGGTTAAAAACTGTCCCATTTGGAATCGGCTCCAGTGGATTTGGGCATTTTCAGGCATTTAGCACTTTTTAGAACACACTTCCATTTCGTTTGTGTACTCTGTAATATTGTCTATGTTGACAAATGAATAAGGGAATTTGGCCTCTGTCACATATTTTATACATTTTAAAAATTTAATCAATATAATTGATGGTTTATTATATTACAGTACATTTGTGACATTAAGTAACATTTACATACAATACAGTGAGCCTTTTTGTAGGTTAACAATAGCTTACTTTACTACAAACCATATGCAACAACTGAAGTATGCACCAAATATTGTGTGCAAAATTGCAAAAACAGAACTAAACAATAAATAATGTCATTTGTTAGTGCTTTCTTTTTAGAACATATTCTGAAATTTGTTCACAGAACACTGAACTAGAAAACGTTACCCTTGAAACCCAAACTGAGGACAAAGATACTAAATGCTAGACTACTCCTAGACTATAAGCTGCATTAGACAACAGCTCCTTGCTTAGGCCTAAACAAACCGTACGGTTGCAATTTTGAACCAGTTTTTGCTTTTACGGTCATATGCCATGAAAATGGTAATTCCAGCAAAATCCAAGTATGTGTCTGATCCTTCTATATAAAATGGGAACATGCCTTGTTCATAAATACACACAGATCAGCCATAACATTAAAACAACCAACCCAACATTGTATCGGGACCCCTTGTGCCACCAGAACTGCTCTGAACCCATCGAAGCATGGACTCCACAAGACCTCTGAAGGTATGCTGTGTTATCTGGCACCGAGATGTTAGCAGCAGATCCTTGTAAGTCCTGTATGTTGTGAGGTGTGGCCTCCATGTATTGGACCAGTTTGTCCAGCACATACCACAGATAATCTTGATTAGACTGAGATCTGAGGAATTTGGAGTCCAAGTCAACTGCTTGAACTCTTTCTCATGTTCCTCAAACCATCACGAACAATTTTTGCAGTGTGGCATGGTGCCTTATCCTGATAAAAGAGGCCACTACCTTTAGAAAATAAAGGGGTGCAACTGGTCTGCACCAGTGTTTAGGTAAGTGCTAAGTGGCAAAGTAACATCCACCTAAACGAGGTTTCCCAGCAGAACATTTCCCAGAGCATCAAACTGCCTCTACCGGCTTGCCCCCTTCCCATAGTGCAACCTGGTGCCATTTCTTCCCCTGGTAAACGACATGCATGTACCCGGCCATCCACATGATGCAAAAAAAAAAAAAAAAAAAAAAAAAAGTGATTCAGTGCACTTTTGGAGGTGAAGAGGAGCCAGCAGCTGGGATGCATGATACGTTGACTTTTTTCAGTAATGTGTGCTACAGCATCTCTTCTGTGGGACTGGACCAGACGAGTTAGCCTTCACTTCCTTCGCACATCAACAGGTTTTGGCTATCCATGACCCTGTTGCAGGCTGTCCTTCCTTGGACCACTTTTGGTAGGAGCTTACCACTGCACCCCTCAAGACCTGATGTTCTGGAGATGCTCTAACCCAGTCATCTAGCCATCACAATTTGGTGCCAGTTTGGTCAAAGTCGCTGAAATCCTTACACTTGCTCATTTTTCGCGCTTCCAAAACATCAACTTCAACAACTGACTGTTCACTTTCTGACTGATATATCCCACCCATGTTAAGATGTTATTCATTTCACCTGGAAGTGGTTTTAATGTTATGACTGTTACACAGTTTTGTTTAAAATGTGTTTCCATTCTTAAGGGTTTTTATTTTCTTAGACTACACTTCAATTCAATGTTTTTCCTCCTCAAAAGTACTTAACATTTTCTTTCATTTAATTTTACTGACTAGAAGGTATATACAAACTGAAAAGGTTTTACTTTCCACTATAGACGGTAATCAAGTATTATTGAGTAATGGGGCCATCACCTTATAACACATTTTGAGAGGCAGGGCGTGCCCTCTATTGGTTCTCAATGTACCAACAGAGTTTTATAAAGTTTAGAAAGAAACAGATCATGTAAAACTTCATAAAGGTTTTATAGGACTTCATATTAAAATAGAATATTAAACTTTAAAAAAAAAAAATGCTACTACTTAAACACATTTAACAACTTTAACACGGCCAGATGTGTCTCTTCTGTGCAACTTTGGTGAACTACACTGTAAGCTATTTACTTGAGAAAGCTGTTTGTCTGAACAGCAAAAGTCATGGAGGCCTTATAGGTTGTGTACTCTGTGGTTAGAAACGCTGAGGAAGCCTAACAAGCCGTTTGGCTTGAGATTGTAAATAAGTGGCACCTGGAGACACCCTAATGAAGATGTTTCTGAGCATGCTGAATGAATCAGTCAGGATTTGTTTTCACTCTGGCACCTATTCTCCCTGGCACGCCCAATCCAACTGTGTGGAGTCAAGAAAAGTTATTCAGTCAGTCCCTTCCCATAGAAGGGTAGCTGGTTGTTGTCAACAAGAAGTTTTTTTGACCGAGTCATCTACGATCCAAAGTCACATGATAAGCACTGCCCTCACGAATGCATGCATCCCATTCTTACTCATACCTTGTGTAACACATACTGGCTTTACGCTTCAACTATTACTCACTGGTTGAGTTTGAAAACCGTCTGTTTTGTTAACGTAGATGTACTCTGCCTAGAGATGCATCAATACCAAGATGTGGTGCTTATAAATCCTGATATTTGTACTATTCACCTTTTTAAATATTTTATTATGGTAAAAGCAGTTTTGTGTCCCAAGTAAAACATACTAAGCACAGATGAATGGCATTTACAGCCTGGATAACTATGTTTGAGCGGTTTCAGAGCTACAAAAAGTCGCTGTGCTTTTAAATTAGTGTGAAATTCTAATAATCTTGATCTAAAAAAAGAAACATGACTTTGGCCTCAATCAATATAGGGCTGTGGCTTCCTTTTTATGTGGTAGTGCAGACAGAGGAGTACCTTTAAATTTGTATTATTCAAAAGTTTTATTCTTTAAAAGAATAGAAAATATTCAGGGAAACTGATCGTTTTCATGTTGAATGAGTAATGCTAATTTAGGCTACCTTAGATAAGCTAACTAAATGACTCTGGATGTTGATAAGGACCATCTTCTACGGGCGTTTTTTTTTCCTCCTCTGTCGATGAGTTTTCAACACGTTAACGATTTCAAGAAACAGTGAAAATATGTTTAACTGACAGACTGATAACACCTAAAAGAGTTAGTCTGATTTGCGACAAAACCTGGCTATCTCTGCCCTCCCCCATCTTTAGCAATGCGTCCTTTTCAACACACTCATGTTAAGACAGCTGTGTTTTGGAGCAGTGGCGTATAACACAAATATGAACAAAACTTTACAGTTTACAGTTCTGTTAAAACATAAAATTGCTGTTTCGCTGAATTGTTTGCCTGTATATTTTTCTGTTTCCCCCGTAACGATTACCCAAAGACTCATTTCAATATTCAATTGGGATTTCCAGATTAACAGTATTTCAATGTTAAAACTATACCTTGATTCTGCAAAGCTGTATTTATAGTTGGCTCAGGAAAGTCGCTTGTCCTTATAATACAGAAAGATCTCTTAATTGTCACTTTATCATTGACAGTGGTGTATCGAGGATACAGAACAAGTGTCAGATGTGTACTTTTTTTTTTTTTTTTTTTTTATTATTTTATTTTTTTTTTCCATGCTGTACTGACATTATTGCACCCTTAGAGAAGAGTGATGGGCATACAAACTCACTCATTCATGAACTGTGAGGCCTGGGACCTACTCTGACAAAAGAAAATTAATTAGTTGCTGGCTGAGGGCAAAGGTCAGAGGAACAAAGACAAGAGACACACACACACGCACGCACACACGCACGCACGCACGCACACAGTTCTAAAGTGGAAGAAAGACGAAAGTTCAGTTCTCTTGTGAGCATTTCCATTCTCTCTCAGAGAAAGAGAGAACTACAGAGAACACAAAGCACAGAAGCAGCTGGGATGTCCAATACTGGCCCTTAAACACCCAATGTGAGACTCTAACGTAAAGTTCTTCTTTTCTCAGTGATGCCTTTTCTCTTCAGAAAGATGACCGCAAAATTTCAAAGTTTCATCAGTAAGAAGAAAACTGAACTGTGACCTAACAAAGACCTTACAAAGAACACCTCAATTTCCACAGGAAGGTGTGGTCGGAACAAAATTTGCAAGCTCCCCCAGGCTATTAAACCATTTTATTTGCAAAACATTTGCGTCTGTTTCAGAGATCTTCGGGCCTGCACACCACATTAGGCAGCCAGTTCTAGTTCTTGAATGTGAAGCAGCAAATTCGGTCTTTTTTCTCTTCTTCACCCATGACAGGTTGCGCCAGTCACTTTAAGAGTCTATTCTACAAAGTAATAAAAATACTATTAAACGTGACTGTCAGTGCTGGTTCCGTTGAACTCTGTCAACTAATCTGTTCAAGTCTATTGTGCTGGAACTTTCCACGTTGTTCAAAGTGCTTTGGCATATGGATGAACAAAGAAAGACATCGCACGGTAAATTTCTGCAGTCAGGCACTTGTTCAAGTCTGTGAGTCAAAGGAAATGCCCAACAGAAGAAGGAATCCGAAAAAGGGAAAGCAGAATGATGACAAAACACAAATAACTCATCAGAAAAAATTCCCAGAGACCACACAGTAGTGATCAGACGACAGGATCTGCTGATCTGCGAGGAGCTATGATGACTGACTAGACAGGGCCTGGTCACCAAACATACAGTCCTGTGCAAAGGTCTTAGGCCCCTATGCAAATTGTTTAAAAACATTCTTCTCAACATTCTTCTGCTTGCAAAGTTAACATTAGAATAAAGGCAAACAAACAAGGAAGCCGTGAAAAGTATCAAAATTTGTTTCGTTTGTAAAAAAAAAAATTAAAAAATGCAGTTATTGTTCATTTTGTGAGCTGGTAAGGAGAACACAGGTTCAGTTCCAGATTTCTCCTTGATGCCTCCAGCTATTACTTGGACTTGGTAAAATTCCATCAGATCTAAGAGGAAATAAATCAGCAGCTCCTGATTTAATTTAATGAAGGACTGATTGAGTCAAACCAGGTTCCTGATGGATACCAAGTAATACTGGGCTTCCACAAGGAACACACTGATTTACTGTACATAAAATCACTATTGACAGTGTTATTTGTATTTATTGCTTTTAATTTTGTATATTTGGTAATATAACTGTGAAAAAAAGCACTGCTCATGTACTTTACACATTCTTTTCGCAGGTGCCTAAGACTTTTGCACAGTACTGTACATATACACACACACTACTAAATCAGAACAGGACAGAACGGTAGGTCCCCTGTGCTGGCAGATGTAGGCCACATTCCAGGCTATATTAATATCCCAGGCATTCAGGAGCCTCCTGATCCACACACTCTGTTCATATTAATGACTGGGTCCACTATGGCTCACGTAGTAATGCTCCAGTACAACACTGCCATATCTGTGGCAGTTTGCTCCAGTGGATACAAAAACTATGATATAGTTTCAAAATATGGACAACATACTAAGATTACTCTTATAACATACTGCAACTGCCATATT
>JBBPCZ010000089.1:10685316-10695912 GCA_037974445.1 Brycinus macrolepidotus
TGGTTGGATGAGTTCAGTGTGGAAGAACTTGACTGGCCCGCACAGAGCCCTGACCTCAACCCCATCCAGCACCTTTTGGGGATGAACCGGAACAGAGATCGCGAGCCAGGCCTTCTCGTCCAACATCAGTGCCTGACCTCATAAATACTCTACAGAATGAATGGACACAAATTACCACAGAAACACTCCAAAAGCTTGTGGAAAGCATTTTAAGAATAGTGGAAGCTGTTATAGGGGACTAACTCCATTCAAGTATTTGAATGCAATGTCATTTAAGTCCCTGTTGGTGTATTGGTCACTCCTCCCACTACTTTTGTCCATATAGTTTATCTGACAATTCGCAGCAATCAGTCAGTGAAACACGATTTTGCTAAAATTAAGCCAAATGGGCCAATTTGTAAGTTATCGGTTTTCAGTTATAACTGAGTTAACAGGCCAAAACCAACTTTATAAAAATGCACATGGAAGTGTACAATGAGATTACAGACAGTCACTTGTTTACTAGCATAGAAAGGGTTTAATTAAATGTCTGCAGAAATATTGAACAACTGACATTCTCAATTAGTCAAGCTCTTAGTGGTTCCCCTGCTGAGTTTTATTACAGCACTAATCAGTTTCGCTTGATTGCTGATAGACAGAAGACTCTTCAGTTAGTGTGGAGATTGTAAATTAGGAAACAGAGTGCAAAGACTTCTCCCACATAATACACAGCAATGCAATGAACCCTCTTAGAACAATGTCTGTTTAAAGCAAAGGTCAATCAACATGCTGTGTGTTTGGTTGTTGCCAATTCGATTTAATTGTAAGCTGTTTTGGAAACTGTAAGCTTCCCACTTTTGCTCTGTTGTGGGTCTAGTTTGAGGGACAGGGCCATATTTTGGTAAGTGTGCTCTTGTACTTTGCCTTCCTCCTCATTTGCTGATGCGGTAGGAGATCAGCGCCCTGGAACATTCTGCCGACAGAGCAGAACAAGAGGATGAGGGGAAAGAGGGCAGACCTTTGGACCGTGGCGGCCCGACGAAGACGGACAAAGACAGAAATGAGGGCCAGGAGGTCATTCCAGTTCCTGCTGCTTTCTCACATGGTGGAAAATGGTTTTAGGGTAAAGCTAATAACACTAAAGCAACACGTGAGCTGCTAGTCAGTAAAATCTTGTTTCTAATTTAACAAAATAATATTGTACGTTAGGAGCTTAATTTTTCCTCTCATATTCTTTGACAGAACAATATATTTTCAGTTCTTTTGATAAAGCTCAAATTTGATAGAGTTCTGTTAAAGACAAAGTAAATCCAGTAAGCTGGACTAGATTTAATCGAGTGCAAATCATTGCACTGACTCTTGCTGCACTTTTTGATTAAGTTAAAAGGAGACTCCACAGATTGCTTTTATTCAATAACTGAGATGTAAACAGTCATTCAGAGTCTTTATTTTTATAGAGTATTGTAGTGAGACAAAAACTTACCAGGGGACACAGTGTCCCACAAAAAACAGTATATCTACATAGTTTGTCTTTGCTTTTTATATTGAATTTTAATAATGGTTAAAAAAGTGGTAAATCTAAAAATAAATGTTTTCTCTGGGGACGATTTAGAATAGCCTGCATGTACCTCTCCACCTTATGTCAACATATCAGCAGAAAAACGTACATATTGAAAATAGGTTGAACATTTCGAGCTTTAATGAAAATGTACTGAATCTTCAATATCTAATCCAGTATTTTCTGCTGGCCACATTTGTCTTTGGCCTTTGATTCCTTCGTTACTCTCGTTCACCTGACTGAATCTGAATGGACACGGGATGTGGATCTTTTAAAGAGGATAGGAAACCAAACACAGCTTCACGAATCCTGTCTGGTGGCTCCAGAAAGCAGAAGTCCAGCAGGCGGAGAGGAAGCTTTGAAGAGAAAGTAGATGTGGATCGGAAGTAAACAAGAGTTTTGAGCGTTAAACAGACAGACGAGCAGACAGGGAGCAGACTGACAGATGCACACACTCTCCAACTGTGTGTGTGTGTGTGTGAGGGTCAAGCAGGTGGCTCACTACACCAAGTCTCTTCTGCAGCCTCAAAGCTGCTTTCTTGCTCTAAGCTTCTTATCAGCAAACTCTCCCTCCCAGACACTACTACGGGTGTAGAAACTACTCATGACTTTTCACTGAAGATCCCCTACCACTGAAAATGGTTTTATTCATGGCCTTCTGCAAGGTTTATCCCCTTAAAGTGATTACTCATTTTCTAAACTAAAGAAATTTTGGACAACAGACTTGTCTTGGCTTATCAGCTGGTTTTGGGGTACTGAATGAACTGCTGTAAAAAGAAGAGGGTGCACTCCAATTTCTCCGTTATCTGACTGTTTCATTGGTACACTAGAGTTCCAGTATATTGTTAAAGAACTGTATTCTATTGTGGTTCGCTATCTACAGAACAAAGAAGGCTCCTTGCTGAATTTTTTAAAGGAACAATGAATGTTATGTGGAAGTGATGACGAACGCTATTTAAAAGAAGCACCACTGGTTGGAGATCTTTTTGGGAGCTTTGTCTTACTTTCCGGTGTGACATTTCTACCAAAAAAAAAGTCTCATGAATAATTGAAGTGCTTTCATTCTTTCATCCCTTGTACATCTGTGCGGATGTTGGGGTGTTGGTGTGCATGTTTGTGCGTGTCTAGATGTGACTCCATTACTGTTAGGAGGCTGAATAGAGTCTTTTATGAATTTTTAAAGGGCAATAGTTTGACAGTTGCACCAGATATGGCACAGTAGGCAAATAATCTTCTGGCGGCGGGGTAACAGTAAGCAACGGATGAGGAATACAAACAAGAAGTAAAAGGTTTTGGAAGTGCAGGATGTATGCATTCAGAAAATGGTCAGAATTAACTGAAGAACAGCATGTGAGAGTGCATGTTTGAGGCTCTTATCAAAAGCAAGAGAGAGGGGCTCTTTGTAGATGAATGACCCTGCTGGCTTCACATGCCTTTGGTTACATAACAGTACTCTCGTGGAGGTTAACCCTTTCCTTCCTCTTCCTCAGCCTGCCTCAGTACAGACATGTAAGCACAGAATCAGAAGACTATAACAGCTGCCTTAAAGGAATACTTTCCACTTACCACAGATATAGTCAGTCAGCGAAGACATGTTTGAAGCCAAAATTTGCCTCTTTAGTACTGGAGCTATGATTCTCACGTTGCTAACGTCACTTGAAGTCAATAGACACCCTTCTCCAACCATTGACAGGCGAAACGAATAACATTCATTGTCAAGAGATGGGATATATTAGGCAACAAGTGAACAGTCAGTTCTTTAATTTGATGTGCTGGAAGCAAGGAAGTGTAAGTGGAAGCATGGGCAGGTGTAAGGACTTTGACTAGTCCTTTGACAAGGACCAAGTTTTGTGTACCTATCAAAAGTTATCAAAGGAAGGGCAACTCGTGAACTGGCGATAGAGTCATGGGTGCCTAAGACTCACTGATGTGTGTGGGGAGTGAAGACTAGCCCATTTAGTCTAATCCCACGGAAGAGCTACTATAACACAGATTGATGAAAAAGTTCCTGAAAAATTGCTGGCTGTGATAAAAATGTGTTAAGTGTATCACAGCTTGCTGTGTATGGCACTGCGTAGCTGCAGATCGGTCAGAGTGCCCATGCTGACCCCTGTCCGCCACTAAAAGCGTCTATAATTTTCATCAGAACTGGACCACAGAGCAATGGAAGAAGGTGGCCTGGTCTGATGAATCCTTGTAAACGTTGTAGGTACCAGGGACACCCCTTCAGGTACACCCTGGCATCAGTATTCCATAGTGGCTGTGGCCTTGTTTAGCAGGAGAATGTGCCCTGCCATACGGCAAAAATTGTTCAGGAAAGGACTGGGGAACATAACAAAGGGTTCAGGGTGTTTACTTGGCCTCCAAATTCTCCAGATCTCTGTCTGATCAAGAATATGTGAGAGGTGCTGGACAGACTAGCCCAAAGGAAGCCATACTTCGCAACTTACAGATCTGCCGCCAGACACCAGCACACCTTCAGGGGTCTTGTGGATTTCATGCCTTGATGGTCAGAGCCATTTTGGGGGCATGAGGGGGACCTAGACAACATTAGGCAGGTGGTTTTAATGTTATGGCTGATTGGGGTATGAATAAAAGCCACTCTTTGTCTGTGAGATGGCTGTCCAAAGCCCTTAAAGGCTCGCTAAGGAATTGAGAGGAATGAATGTGAAAAGCTATATGTAAGTCTTCTGTTGTGTCTCACATTTGACCCGTTACACCAAAATAACAGGCTTGTATTTGAAACAAGCTCTCTGTTCCACAGTGTTGCAGGGCTGATCCCAGTTTAGAGGTACAGCATGTCCATGTGATGTAATTTCGTTGCTTGGAAATGAAGGCTGTGCTATCTGTTATTGGTTACTTATGGGCTTAGTGGAGAGACAGTTCACAAAGCTCTTCTTGCTTTCAGAGGAAAACTCCAGTAAAGTGACTAACAAAGGTCATGAACTGAAACATTCTCATTGGAATAATTCACCATTTCCACATAGCGTTCAGGATGATGTTTTTTTCCATTAATCTGAAGTCTCTCTCTTCATTTTTTTTCTTTCTTTCTTTTCTTTCTTTCTTTCTTTCTTTTGCTGCCAGCTGGGCTTTGCTGACCTCAACATGGCGGAGTTTGCAGGTTCAGGCTCCACCGTGCGCTGCTGTATACTGGAAGGCTACGACACCAAGAACACTCGGCAGGACAACTCCATTTTAAAGGTGAGCCAAGATGCATGCAAGTGCCTCTACACAGGTACAATACCTTACTTTGACACTTGTTAGAACTTCCTTTGATTCGCCACACATCTGTATGTAAAATGCAAAAAAGTGTATATATATTGATGCATCCACAGCTGGAAACCACTGGTCTGTGTTTCTAGCTTCATCACATACAGTGGTTTGAGTTGTGTGGCATAACTGTCTTAGCTTTGACCTTATCATCAAGAGATCACAAGTCTGATTACCTGGAAAAAATACTTGTGCCTTCATTTCTTTGAGTTTAGTTTATTGCAGTTCTCTACAGAGTCATCAGGTCATCCCTGGCTTGCCTTCAGTTAGTACAGAGTGTGGCACATTTTAATGTGCAATTACAGTTAACTTGTTGAATTTTACATGTTGGGGGAAAAATAAAATGAACTAAAATGTGGCCTGCGCAAATGTTTATGACAAATTATGCATTTCATTTTTACCAATATCGTAAACTCAATAATTAAATATAAACTGTGCACTAAAATTTGCTTAAAAATGTTAAGTTAGTTTGTTCCTAGCAGAGGATGTTTAATTATTGTCACTTAGAAAATCTACAAACACGTAGTTCGACAAACTTTTGCATACAACTGTAGTTTCAAAGCCATCCGTGGCTGGGAGTCTAACATAATTAGGCGGGTCGGATGATCCTCCTGTTTCCCGAACACTCAGAGCATCTGTTTACTGGCTTAACATATTTGGTGGCACTTGGAGGAGGCTTCTGCTTGCATTCATACTACCAGCTTGGTAGCATCATGTGACAGGGTAAACCTAGCTTGCAGGTGGAGTTGGTCACAGCTAAATTGGGAATACCCCCCCATAAAAAAAAGTGGTTTGAGTAAATGGCATTTTTAGCCATTTTACGTGTGAGTCTATTTTAACCCCAGTCTGGGCAACAGACTCAGCTCTCCCTGGGTGGAAACATCCATGCATGCTGCTCTTCCCCATAATCACAGCACTCAGTCGCGTCCTCTCGGTGACTGTGCGGGAGATGTGTGAATGAACCAACCCACTCACAGCTAATTTTGAATCCAAACTCTTTTATTTAGCCTGACTCACTGTCTGGTCTATTCTGCGAAAGCTGCATTTTGCACTAACACAAACTCGTGCTGTTTTCTGTCTGTTATATTTTTGTTCAATATAATTGACAGCACTCTTTTTAGAAAGGGTGGAAATGATCCTAACAAAGCCAAGGCCACATTTGTTGTTACAGTACTAAAAATGTACTAAAGTGATGGTAAGTATGCTTTGAAATGAATGTCACATTTATTTTCTTGTTTGTTTTTGGTGTTTTCTTGAAGGTTGTGCTTGGGATGACTCTACTCTCCGGGGACCCTTGTTTTAAAACGTGAGTCATCTTTTTTCTCTGGGAGTAAGATGGTTTTTCAAGAGATTTTTGCCCTTAGGTTTCATTAATAAATATGAGCCTTTGGAAAAAATATATCACAACTCTATACTGAGCTGCAATCATCCTAGTTTAAATTATGTTCTTGCTAGAAACCATGAGTTCATAACTGGCTTTGCACTTGATCATATAGTGCCACCTGCTGGTAGAATCATCAGCAGTTGAAACATGGGGGTTGTATTATTTAGACTATTAATTTTGGGTCAGTTTTAAGTCCTCTTGAATACAGTCAAGGAAAACTGATCCTAGATCAGCACCTGAATAATTTTTCTTGTCCTGTAGTTGTAAATGCTGGTATGAAATATACTGAGGCAGTCCGTAGACGATCCTTAGTGGATAGAACGATCAAATATAATTATATTAAGGTGAAAAAGACACTATAGTCCACATTATAACCCCCAGTTACTGCTCTCCATCTTTAAGTGGTGAATAAATCAATGTGTTTGTGTTCTCCTTGTCCCAGGCCTCCGAGCACAGCTAAAACCACAGCCTTTGCCGGCCAGGACACATCTTTACAGCTGGACTGTAAAGGAGAAGGCACGGGCGATAAACCCATTGCACCAGGAGGCATCAACCCAGGCATCACCACTAGCCGACCACTCAAACCCAGAGCCTTGGCACCCTGCTCAGGTCAGCTAAAGCCACCTGTTGATAACTCACCAGTTGGTGACACCTGTTGGTAACTTTGAGTGTGGTGTATTATGGTGTAAAACGTAGACCATGTGTGTATAAACGTGTACATTTAGGTCTGCCAGAGGTGTTGGACGAGAACCTCTCCAGCCCAGATGAGGTGTTTCACACAGGCCACTCGAGGAATTCCAGCTATGCCAGCCAGCACAGCAAAGTCTCAGGTGACATTCCGACGAGTGTCATAAGACTTTTGGACCATTTATACAGATTCTGTAGAGGATGTGTGCTTCCTTTTA
The DNA here is from genome assembly GCA_037974445.1 of Brycinus macrolepidotus. Lineage (NCBI taxonomy): Eukaryota > Metazoa > Chordata > Actinopteri > Characiformes > Alestidae > Brycinus > Brycinus macrolepidotus. Next base: position 10,692,413 of record JBBPCZ010000089.1, read on the forward strand.
CTTAGAAGATCAACATAACATGTAATTTGACCAGGGGCGCTCAGACTATTGCACATAACTATATATACAACAGTGGTTTCACCATAGAGAGTCATTTAACCATGAAAAGAAACATTTAAGGACTCTTTGAATATCACCATTGCCTTTAGTAAAGAATTAAGTTTTTTTTTTAGAAATGGTGTTTTTACTGTTGGTGAGAAATTATTTTCATCTTACTTGAGCATATTCAGCAAGTTTTTGTCATTTTAGTAATTGTCATTATTCAAATTATAAAGTAATGGTTCAAATGTGTGTTGAAATATTACAAACTATACATAAACACCTTGTGTATAAGTACAGTTTTTGGGATCAGTAAGAAGTACTGACTCATCTACAGCTTTGTTCCACATTCTGAACATGTCTAAAATTTACACACTTTTTACAGCTTTTTACAGGTTATTCGAAAACACTGTAGGTGTAAAGTACTCGTATCAAAACAGAATAATTGTGTATATATATATATCGGCAGCAAAATTATCAAATGCCTTGCTCACAGCTTAAGCCCACATCCACTGAATTATGGAATATGATGGTCTTTCCTGCAGGCTATAGCACGGAGCATTCCCGCTCATCCAGCTTAACAGACCTGAGCCAGCATCGACGGAACACCTCCACCAGCAGCAGCAACACTTCAGCAGGGGCCGCAGCAGCTACTGAGAGCCCCCCGGAGCCAGAGAAAGAGCTAGTGAAACCGGAAAAGCCTCCACGACCACCCCGGCCTGCGCTTCTCCCCAACCGACCGTCCAGGTAACAGGCTTGGCCCTGAAGCCTCACATGCAATATGGACAGTTAAAGTCTTATACAAACAACACTACAGCAGTGTATTAGTTATTTATTAGGGGTGAAAATATCACACCTCACAACAGTTGTGTCTGATTATGATACTTTAGGAAATGATTCAGTGCATCATACTCTTAAATTATACCATCATTCAACAAGATTAATTAGGTATGACTCAGAAATACACTGAATACACCCAGTGTAACTGAGAATCAGAGTTTTAATTTTATTATAGTCAGTAATAATAGATAACAATCTTTGAACTTGAATCACTTCCTTCTGATAGATTTATCACTATGCATTTCGCTATAATTATTTTTATGAACTACATGATATAATCTGTGCTTGTAGTCTGCTGCATTTGACTGACTGGCCTATGCTTTCTTTCTTACGGCTTGCCAACTGTACTGTAATGTGATAATGGTAAGTGTATTTAGTGTCTGTCTTGTTTTGTAGGAGAAAGAAGGACTCTGTGGAGAACCACCCCACCTGGGTGGATGACACACGAATCGATGCTGACGACATTGTGGAGAAGATTGTCCAGAGTCAGAACTTCGCTGATGCCAGCAACAACGAGGGTGTGTAGGACATCACACAAGTGTCTAAAAGACTCTCAAAAGCCTTATTGGAGTTGGATTAATTTTACCTGGGGAGGTGGTGTAGTTTAAGTGGTGAGATGAGACTAATGAGATTTAAGATTTTAATGCCATAGTATCTGCAGTGTGTACCATTTCTGAAGTCTGACAGTAGTAACTGTAAAGTTATACTGAAATTTCTGAACCTCAGTTGTAAAGCTCCGGTCATTTGGGATGTGAATAAATATGGGGTCATATGCAGAAGGGTGTCCTGGCCAAATGCCATGTTTTGATGTGAAAATAAATACACATCCTCTACAGAGAATGCACATTTTCATACATAATTACTGACCACTTGCTGAATTTGACACGTAAAATGTGGCCTGTAGAAAAGTTATGGTTTTTCTATATTTTGATTTACTTTTTGTAATGTGTTAACCTTACTTAAATAGAAATTGTTCACTAAAATATGCCTAGAAATGCCATATTTATGTCTGTGCCGTTTGGAGGATACATGCCTATTTTCACTTTAAAAAAATCAACAAAGTCTTACCGCTTCTCAATACTGTATAAGCTTGTAGGTGCAGTGGCTCCTAAGCACCTCTAAGATCCAAGGGTCAGTCACTGCACTTTTAATTAGATGGAGATTAATATCATGAACCACCTACTCCAGTTTACCGAGGCTGATAGTAAATATTATGTGCTATTTTATGTCTGTGAAAATCTCATCTTATTGTGTTAGACTTGTTTGAGACAAGTCAGCAGAACTTGCCACTTAAATTGCATGAGTTCTAGATAACTTAAATTAGCCAAACCCACCCTCACAAACTGTCTGTAGAACATCTGTAATTAGTGCCTCTTTTAGTAAATTTTCCTCGTCTCTTTTAGAACCCAGTTTTGTCGCTTGATTTCTGTGTCCCTGTTTTTCATTTCTGTCGCTTGATTTCTGTGTCCCTGTTTTTCATTTCACCCTCTTTCCCTTTTTTCTCACAGACAGCAATTTGCGACTCTTTGTCAGTAGGGATGGAACCACTGCCCTTGGCGGCATCCAGCTTGCCAACAGGTGAGTCAGCTCAAGGACAGCTTCATCCGGTTCAGACTCCGATTACATTTAACTACAAGAGTCCGGAGCGCAAGCACTTCAAAAAAACAAACAACAAACGTGTTTTATTTTTTCCGGCAGGGTGTCAGCAGGTGTGTTTGAGCCGGTTGTCATCGAGAGCCATTAGAATCCTAGTGGCCCCCCGCCCCTGTCTGTCCAGCTGGCCTCTTCCTATTAAGAGGATGGACCAGACAAATGAGGATCACCAAGGCAGGGCGGATGTCCAGCGTCCCACTGACAAGTGGTTTATTTCTGCTTGTTTTTGTCTCTTTTTATTATCTTTACTGATTACTGATGTGTACTCACACACTACGATAATAACACCTTACATCCTGCGTCATATTTATGGAAACGGTGATGGGTAGTTGCTTATTAGTATTATATTCTAAAACCCTGTAATCAACGAAAGATATTTTAATTAACACTTTGATGACACCTTATCGCAAGTAAACAAACTTGAAATGCCTGATGGGAAGTGTAGTCTAACACTGTGAAAAGCTGTCATTTGGCCCCTAAATCACCGTATTTAGGACCTAAATGGCAGTCTTTAGAACTTTCAGTAGAAATATGATTTTTATATCGCTTAGCCTTTCAGACATTATTTAATGGTTTCAGCCTGTGGTTTTCTTTCTACATCTCTGTTTTTCTTATCTTTTTGTTTTCCCAGTGCACACCCAAACCCTTTAAGGACAGGTTGTGTGTTCTGGCTGGGCTATGAACCACTTAAAATGTGTTATCAGTCCTAGCATGAATGTTCCTAATGATCCTGCTTTTACTTAACCACAGCCTTTGTCAATGCTTGGGAATGACTTTTTTAACCCCACGACTCAAAGGTGAATACACAGCCCTGTATGGCTGGCCATACAGAATCGGTTGATGTTCAGGTGGACAAGGAAGCTTCAGGCCTTTCCTCCAGTGATTAAGGCCTTCTGTTTGTGTGTGTGTGTGTGTGTGTGTGTGTGTGTGTGTGTGTGTGTGTGTGTGTGTGTGTGTGTGTGTGTGTG
>JBBPCZ010000089.1:10724100-10739431 GCA_037974445.1 Brycinus macrolepidotus
CGTTTATTGGCCAAGTATGTGAGCGAACACATACAAGGAATTTGATTCCGGTCGATGGTGTCTCTCAAGCACAACAGAATAAAACAACAACAACATGTAAAGATACAATGAAGAATATACTGAGCAAATATAATATACAATAATGTACAATCTACAATATGAATACGCAATATGGATTTAAATTGCTAAATATAAAGATAAATGTTAACAAATGTATATAAGTTTTATTTGTACATATAATATGTTTATACTATTTATAAATATAAATATATGTATGGATATATACATATAAAGTGTATAAATGAACAGTACAATATAATAAACAATCTAAATCTTATATACAGAAAATACAGAGATTACAGAAATATAAACCAGAGAGTGTACATAAAGTGCAGTTGCAGTACTGTAATGTGAAGCAGTGGGACGGTTCAGTTGTTTAGGAGGGTGATGGCGAGGGGAAAGAAACTGTTCCTGTGTCGGCTGGTCCTTGTCCCAACTCGATATAGTATATCAAGTTGGGGGCAGCAGTGTATTAATGGCTGGCTGTTCATGTGCGGCATGTTGCTATGAAAGCAGTGAGTGTAGCCTCTCATTAAGCTTTCATGAGCCACTTAGTAAAGGAACGTAAAGGTGCAACAGTAAAAAATTAGTTGTTATTTTATTGATCACCATCAGGATTTCAGTTAGCAGCGTCAGAATTTAGTGTCTCCTTCCTCATCAACTTCCAGAACTCACTCAGCAAAGAGGTTTGAAGCTCAGAGCTCCTGGTTTTTAGCATCATCCTCACCAGAGACTATTAGTACTTGGATAAGAATCTTTATTCTTTGATATGGTTCATCGAACTTGTATTTTTCTTGCCAAAACACTCCTGCATGCGATTATCAGCATCTCTGTTTGTCAGCGGCTCCATGAAAAGTGATTCAGTTTGTTGGCCCTGAGGCAAGTTGGATATAGATGCCTAAACTAACTAATAATTTTAAACTTCAATAATCTGACAATCACTGTCCCTTTTGAAGGTCTTTGCTGATAGTGTGATATAGTTTAGACTTTAAATCTTGTGGCTTGGGAACACAAGACAAAGCTTTTGTTTACTAAATACAAATACCAGCTTGACGAACAAGAGAACAAGAGTTTTCAGATTCAGGTCAGCCCTATCAATTGCAATTTGACAGTAAAGCTCCTGTACTAAGAAAAGAACCGAAAGCTTCTTTGTAATAGAAGCCAGTGGGAAGATGTTCAGCACTAGCCCATTGGCTTCCATTTCAAGTGAATTTTGAGTCCCTGGGTTTTACTGGGGGAAAGGTTTCAAAATGACTGACTGTTATTGACTGTAAGCTACAGATACAGTAGTTTGAGATTAGGTTGCAAAAAAGCTGGAGTTTTCCTTTAATACACATTAAATACATTAATAGTAAAATGTGTATTGATACCGTATTTTGCTCTCACGCCTAGTATTCTCACCGATTTAAAATAGACACCCATTGCATGAGGGAATGAATGAGAATATTAAAGAACCCACAGCACATGAGCAATTAGCACAGTCAGTATAATCTCATTGCCCCTTGTGTTCTAATATTTAGTGTTACAGTGGTTGGAGCTTCTTCTAGTATGATGTCACTGTGTAACTGAAAAGCTAATGTCTCCTCTCTTGTCTGTTCTGCTGCACATAATCAGCTTTGGAGTGAAGAGGTGGACAAAGTGAGTATACGCTAAACAAGGGAGGGCAGTAGAATGAACTTGAACAAAGTTAATGTTCCGCAATTTCCTCTTTTTTCAGGTGGAATAGTTGATATAGCAGGATTTACACCAAGTTGCAAGTTTATTAACAACCTTGCACCTATACTCACTAGCCTGTATATCAGAAACACTACCATATAAGTGTCACCACACTGAAAATGGTCCAAGTAATATCTTATCCAGTGGTGGTTATATGGTTCATAGCCGCAGATGGGCTATAGTCAGTAACTGTAAGCCAGTAATTGGGTGGGGGCCTAGTGGGTAGGATACTTGCCTCTGGACTAAGAGGTCATGGGTTCGATTCCTACCTTCAGCATACCACCACTGGGTTCTTGAGCAAGACCCTTAACCCCAAGTTGCTCCAGGGAGACTGTCGCCTGTAGTTAGGGAATGGAAGTTGCTTTGGATAAAAGCCTTTGCTAAATTCTGTAAATGTAATGCTAAAAATCTGTCTGTGACGCCTACAGTTTAGCCACACCTATGTATGCTGAACGTATTAGAAGGAATTTTCAACATGGACTACTTTTGGAATGAGGCCCGCCAGTCAGAATGGGGCTCATTTACATCCATCAGTCTTTTAATTATTAAATGGTCATAAAATGAATTATAAAGGGTTTTTGGTTTAGAAACCCACACAAACGTTTGAAATGGATGGAAAATTAAGAGTATGGGTCCTTTAAAATGTGTCGAAATGTCATTAGCATGCAGGTAATAACGTACAAACCTGTCATATGAAAGAAACGGCTGAAGAATAAGAAAAATAACAGAAACAAAACATAATTTCTGTAAGGAGTCTTTAATGACTTTAAAGACTCAATATCTTCAATTGAACCTGCTGATTTTAATGGAATTTTTACCACCTTAAAATTGAAGTCTCAGTAGCCAATGTGTAGGCATAAGCTTAGTGCTCTTCAAAATAAGTGTGTGTTATTGCCATTTGTATGAAAGCAGATTGATATCACTATGTAAGAGTTTATAAGATAAGATAAGATAAACCTTTATTAGTCCCAAGTGGGAAGTTTGCATTGCTATGGCAGAAAGTGGACAGTACTCTTGCATCGTGATATCAATCTGCTTTCAAACAAATGTCATTAATACACACTTATTTTTAAGAGCACCAAGCTTATGCCTGCCTACACATTGGCTACTGAGACTTCCAATTTTAAGATGTGTATGTTTGTAGGTATATATGTATATGTGTATGTGTGTACCAGGCCGAACAGGAGCTGCGACTGGCTCAGACAGAGTTTGACAGACAGGCGGAGGTGACTCGTCTCCTCCTAGAAGGCATCAGCAGTACACATGTGAGTAAGAGATTATTTTTGAAGAAAGTTTCTACGCAATTCCATGTTGAAAGGCACATTTAATGACTAAAAGTGATTGCTCCAGATCCTCTTTTGTGGTCAGTTTGTCAATATAGACACTACGGTACCTGATTTAGGATAGTTGCTTTTTGTCACGCACATGAGTCAAGGGCTCGAATAACATTTCATAAGAAACAAATACGTAGTGTTCTCTTTCCCTGTGTAGAGGTGCAGTTCAGGTTTCAGAGGGAATGTTTTGACAGAGCTAACCTGTATAGCGCTTGCTTTGGGATTTTACCTTTTTTATCCCACATTTCTCTCTATATTTCTCTTCTCTTTGTAAAGTTTATTGCACAGTTTCATGGCCGATTCAGGGACATGTTTCTCTACATAATGTACTTGTATAACTGCGTATGTGACAAAGAATCTTAAATCTTGAATCTTAGTTGTTTTCTGTTTAAATAGGCTCATAAATAGATATGTGTTCTGTGTAACTGAGACTTTACCATCAGATCTTGATCTGTCATGGTGATTTGTTTTTAAGGAATGTTACGTTGGTTTCCAAGGCATTTCGTATTCAAGCCACTCACAATGCAGTATGTTTCACCCTTCCTGTCTCATTGTGGCACTCACTCTCTCTTTTTGCTGCAGGTGAATCACTTGCGTTGCCTGCATGAGTTTGTGGAAGCCCAGGCTGCTTACTATGCTCAGTGTCACAAGCACATGCAAGAGCTGCAGAAGGAGCTTAGCAGGTGTGTGGAATTTCTAGTTGCTTGGTAAAGGTGTTACTTAAACACTAGCAGCATATAAATCTGCCTGAACCTGACGCCTACCAACACAAGGCCAAATAAAACTACAAATGCAAAAAAGGGAGCATCTATTTAGTTACTTGAGTGACAGTGGCAGCAGTCATCATGTAACTAAATTATCAGTTTAAATTCTTTTGTTCATCATTCAAAGCTTTAGCTCAATATCCCGTTTTTAGTGCTGATTAATTGTTTACAGGCTAATTTGGTGTCTCAACTTGAATGTGGCCAGGTAAAATTCTGTCCTAGCGCAAAATGCTAATGACAAAAGTCCGTCCCAACTGGAGCATGTCCTGATAAAATTCTGTCTCAACTCGAATGTCGGCCAGCTACATTCTGTCCAAACTCGACTGTAATCCAGTACACTGTCAAAACCCGACTATAGTATGACAACTTTCTGTCCCGACCTGAATGTGTGTCAACAGGTTTCTGTTTCAACCCGACTGCCCCCCGACAAAACTCTGTCCCAACCCAAACTATGTCTGACAAAACTCTGTCTGAACCTGACCACCACCAATCAGAGGATAAAAGTGTCTGCCAAATGAATGTAATGTAATATTATGTAATGTAAAATAAAAGTCCCCTTTACTAAAGGCAGTATCTTCAGAAGTTACCTTTGTAACAGTGCTTCCCATCAGTCATCAACTAACCAATAAATAAAAATGAAAATGAATACTCTATCAGATATCCAAAATTATGCTTTAGTTTTTCCATTTTTATTCATCAATGCTTTTAAACAAGATTCCAAAGGTTTTAGTGTAGTTTTTACTCCACAAAGGTTAATGTGGTGAACAACATGACTCCAGCTTGCCAGATTTATAATTGGTTGCAGGTATTCAAAGTAAGTAGGAAAAATTAATGTCCAAACCTGACCCAATGTGAATAGTCTAGTTTTTCCATGTTCAGGTGAATATACAGTGGTCCCAAGTATTTGGTCTTGTGTGCCATGTGTTGGAATAAATGCCAAACCAATGGCTATTAGTTTATTTTGAAGAACTTTCATTTTGAAGAAATGCTGAGTGTGTTTCAGATCATTTTAGCAGTTTTTTGAGCATTTTTTGCCTCCAAGGTATAACTAATGATCCTGTCAGTGAACACAAGCTTGTTGATCATTGTGAGGTAAACAGTCCCAGACGTTGACCTTTCCACCTCTGGGCGTTGCTGGGTGGAAGTCTTCTTCAGGCCTGTTGTGCTATAGGTGTCTTTTTTTCGAACACAATTACAATTTTATTGGCCAAAACTCTTTCGGCCCACTATATTTCAAGCTCTACTCAGGTGGTCAGCCTCTTGGGGCAAGGTATGGTGGTAATTGAATGGGATGGTGAATCCTTCCAAACATTTTTGCCCCGTTCTTACTACGTGACAGCTGTGGTTCATTACATCAGCTGGTCAGTAATATGTAAACCATCCAACTCCTACTTCCTGCATGCAGTTTTGTGGCCAGTGTGGAAATACCACTTATGACTACATGGCCTTTGTTGCAGGAATGGGACATGTTGGACCATCTGCGATGGCTTTTGTGGCAACTTTACAGTTTTCTGTTCTTGAAGGACGTCAGTGGGGATTATCCATAATTCCTTTGATGGTTAATCTTGCATAGAAATTAATGATGTGCTTTGCTTAGTTTTTAGTTTTAGGTGATTTAATTTGTAGAGGAACTACTTTTATCAGAGGTTAGATGTTTTTGTGCTCACTTGACACTGCCCCACCATTGCTGGAGAGGAGGTTAGTTGTGGGATGAAAGAATTTCACATGGGCATATTTGTGGCTGTTCTATGTCTAAAACCACTTCCCTTCTTTTTCTTCCTCTGGGCCTTCAGTGCAAATGGAGATACGTAAGTAATTTCCTTCCTCACACATAATGACAGAGGAAGCTTGACAGTATTAATGTTATTGTTGTGTTGCTTTTTAAGGCAATATATGGAGCTCATGTGAACTGTTTACTGCTCTCTGATTATGTTGACTAGGTTCCCCAATGCCTTCGCTGTTAACCCCTCCACATCAGGGATTTCAGCAGGTCCCTCACCTCTCTCCGGAGGCTCGGCTCCAGGCCGTCCTGTGGCCTCCTCCAGCCCTCTTGAGCCTGCCCCACTGAAAATTGAGGAGGTGAAGCCTCCAGCTACAGGCACACGCAAGGCCAAAGTGCTATATGACTACGACGCTGCAGACACAAGCGAGCTATCATTGCTTGCTGATGAGGTTCGTGTGTGTCATATGTGTGTTATTACCCCTTAGACTACATCACAAGATATTATTCAGTAACTACTATGAAGCCAATATCTCACCAGTTCCAATTCTCTCTCATGCAGTTCACTCAAAAATGAAGATGAAATGGGGAGAGACCTGTCATTTTTATTTGGTTTTCATACACATTAATCAAAAAGTGATAATCAAAACGACACTGATGAAATATTAGTGACAGATACTTCTGCTACTAAAGTGAATTTACAGTCATTCCTCAAAAGAGCATAGTTGTACTGCGCAACATAACTGGATAGTGGCCTCAGTTTATACTGCCTGCTTGGACAAGCTTTACAGCATGTTGGCAAAAATATGTGCTACAAAATGTTTTCACTTCGAATAATGTTGCTCTACACTCTTGAATGGTGCAACTGTCAAAGCATTGGCCGTATCATTGAGAGGTTTCAAACTAGATCTCAGGGGATGTCATAGACATTCATGACTGAGAGTCTGAAAGGGCGTAAATCACTTTGCTCTCTGTGAGTGGATAGGATGGCCCTGCCTTCCACTCAGTCACCCACAGTGATGCCAGCGTGGGCATCTCTTGTGCTGATGTGATGGAATTTAGTCAGTTAGTGTTCTCCAAGCATGTGGAGCGCTGACACTGTTTTAGCAGTGGTTTATAAAGTTGTGGGGGCGCTTCATGTGACTATGAAAGGCTTCACCCTCCCACTTTTGGTGGGATTGTGTAAAAGAGGGTGACCTACAGTTAAGGTTTATTATAAGAATTATTAGCCCAAAGAAATCACACAAAACCCTTAATATTTCCATGGAAATGACTATAACAAAAACTGTTAATACTTGTATTGCTTCCAAAAGAACAAAGACAAAATCTTCACAAAGTGTGATTAAGATATTCTATTGATGTACTGAATTTTAACAAGAAAATTGAAAAATGACAAGGCCAAAATTATTAGCCCCCCTGTGTTTTTTTTTTTTCCTGTTTCAAGACAAACCTGACCATTCAGTTAGCTTTAAAACCACACCCGAACATGCAATTAACTTTCACAACACACCTGAGTAATCAATTAGCAATGACCTTTACATAAGGAACTCTGGTTAACAGGGCCAGTGGCACTTGAACACTTGGACTACTCTGACACTTTTGGTAAGAAGCAATTTCATCATGTCAAAAAAAAAGAAATTAGTCTGGACCTCAGAAAGAGGATAGTAGATGCTCATCGTGAGGGTGAAGGCTACACTGCCATTTCCAAATGTTTCACAGTATCTAGAACAGCTGTACGATGCATCATTGCAAAGCACCCGGAGACAAAATCTGTTGCAAACAAACCTGGGCGTGGCCAAAAGCGCAAGATCTCAAAGACTTCGGAGAGAAAAATAATCAGTGATGTCAACAAGGATCCCAGGGTCTCTGCTAAGGTGACTGTTGCTGAGCTGGCCCCTTCTGGAGTTGCTGTGTCAAGGAAGACAGTTGCGGGAGCTCTTCATCGTGGAGGATTTCGAGGTCACCATCCAAGAAAAACTCCATTGCTGAAACAATGGCATATCAATGCCCAACTGAAGTTTGGCCAAGAATATTTGAAATATGGTAATGAGTTTTGGAAGTCTGTTCTTTGGTCTGATGAGACTAAACTTGAGCTGTTTGGTCACAGGGATGTTGCTTTTGTTTGGAGAAGAAAGGGAGAGGCCTTTAAACCCTAAAAACACAGTTCCTACTGTTAAACATGGTGGTGGGAGCATCATGTTGTGGGGCTGTTGTGTTGCCTCAGGCACTGGGAACCTTGTTCGTGTTCATGGGGTCATGAAAAAAGAGCAGTATGTTGAAATTTTGAAGAATAATTTAAAGAAATCTGCTGCAAGTCTCGCTTTAGGTCGCCGCTGGGTCTTTCAGAAAGATAATGACCCGAAGCATACCTCCAAGTTGGTCACAAACTTTTTGAAGGACATCAAAATCAGGGTCCTGGAGTGTCCCTCACAGAGCCCAGATCTCAATCTCATTGTGCTCAAGGTCAATGTCCATGCTCGAAAACCACGCAATCTGGATGAGCTGGAACGATTTGCCATGGAAGAGTGGGCTCGTATACCTCAAGAGACATGTGCCAACCTAGTTAAGAACTACAGGGAGAGGTTGTTGTCAGTTGTAAGACAGAGAGGCCACACAATTGACCATTGTCAGGGGGGCTAATAATTTTGGCTTTGTCATTTTTCAGTTTTCTTGTTAAAATTCAGCCCATCGATAAAATATCTTAATGAAACTTTGTGGAGATTTTGTCTTTGTTCTTTTGGAAGCAATACAAGTATAAACAGTTTTTGTTTTGGTCATTTCCATGGAAATATTAAGGGTTTTGTGTGATTTCTTTAGGGGGGGCTAATAATTCTGACCTTAACTGCAGCTAGTGACTACAATTGTCCATGTCTGAAATGCTTAATTACTCCGTGAAAAACATCTGCTTAACCGCAACAAACTTGGTCTTCCACATTTATATAAAATGACTGACATTTAAAATGAATGACACACTCTAAATTGAACTAATTTACAAAAAACTTCTAATTAGGTTGAAATGGACGTTGCCAGTGTTCTGCAAAGCATGTCCAACCCCTAGCAGTGGCTATAAGTGTGGGCTCACATATATCCGCTTGCTTTTTAAGGGGTTAATTTCTGTTTGCACTGAGCTAAAATTACCTTGCGAACCCATGGGACTTCCGTGTTTTTATATTTCCCATCCTACATAGATCCGTCCTACACAGATCAATCCTACAGGATAAAGGATGTTTGCCCCCCCCCCCCCCACCCCCAATTAACCTCTTGACCCTAGGTGAAGGAAGAAACTGGATGTTAAATTCACATGCAACTGCCCAACTGCTGCTGCCAGACGGGAAATGTTTTTTGTTTCACTTATTTACTTATAACTACAAGCATGTGTTGCATTTCTGCAAGACAATTGAAGTGTGATTGCGCTCCACCAATCACATATGATAAGTTTGTATATTGTGATTAAACAGTTAAACAGAAAAAAAAAAAAGTTTTTGTCCAGAGCAAGGTTTGATTACTCAACCTCTGACTCTTCATAGCAGTGCCTTACCCACTGAGCACTGGGACGGCGCTTAGCTCACAGCACAGGTGGAAAAGGATGGCTGAAAACAGGTGGGAAAAAAATAAGGACGCGACCGAGCAGAAACAAAAGCTCACTTCAAACCACTCTGACTGATACCAATATATTGTTTGCTTATTAATAACCAAAATGTCAGTTACAAGTGTTTTTCATTCTTTAAATTACATGTAGTGCAACACCCTGAGGGCTAAATATTAGCTCATTTTCCAGTGTGTATGGCTCACTTAAACTCTCAAACTAACGCACTTTAGTGTCCTTAAGGCTAAATGTGAATGCATTTGTCACCCAAAGAAGTTACATTCTCTTTAGACCTGGCCATTGCTGGACAAAATTCTGTCCACACCCAAGCACGGTTATGTTGCTCAGCACTGACAAAGTTAAGTCTTCAATAGTACATCAACAAAATTCTGAAATCTGACTTCCATCAAAATTCTCTCCAAATCAGACTGCAACCCAACAAAATGCTCTCTGACCACATCTACCACCCACTGGAGACTGAATAAAACTCTAGATTTTAGATATCAACTCTAGATATCATGGGCCCTAATCAGTAATTTTAAGGATAATGAAAGCCATCACGTGTCCTATGCATCAGTGTTTGCGCACACCTTTGAATGTTGGTTTAATTGTCAACACAAGTGACTCGAGCATGCTAGATGAAAAAAAAAATTGTTGAAGGTCATCAAAGTAGGGTGAATCTGAGCCCGTGATATAATGTGTCCTAACCTGAACAAACCTGATGTGAAAAGACAGGTCCTGACGTTTATTTCAAGCTCTGCTTATTCTATTAAATGTTGTGTTCTCGATCATGACAGTTTGTGGACTTCTGTTATAGTTACTGAATTACCTCATAGCCATGGGGAATTCTGGATCCAGGTATTTGTACAAATGTAGACTTTTAAAAATACCAAACAGGTCACATTAGCACTGGGGCAGCCCCCATGCAATCACAGGTTTGAGAGGACCCATACCTCAGACTTTGGTGAAGCTGGCCGCCTACACCTGGCATCTATAATCTGACCTGCTGTTGCTACTGAATTACACACACACAAGATTCAGAACTGACACATAGTGAGTTATTTGGAATTGAACTGACGAAGTCCAGCTGGGGCTGTAAGATCAACAGAGCGAAATTAGCCGCTACATGAGTCACCATATGCTCTGATCTTAAGAGGGCATTTCCAATGTTTGTCATGAAGCATTCCTTGTTTTTGGATGGAAGTTTTTTTTAACACGCTTGAAGTTAAAGTTCATAAGCAGTCCTATGCCCTAGCTGCATCATTTTATCTGGAAGTTAAGCAGACAAAGAGGACATGGTTGTGTGTCTGCATATAAACTTTAGTGGTCAGTTGCCCAGGCTGTGTTTGTATGGGTGTGTGTACCAACACCAAATCACAATTCATTTTTACATGACCAGTCTCCAGCTTCTCTTTAGCTCTGAGAATTGCAAGCTATTTTTATTAATGTGCCATAAAGATTGATGTATATAAATGAGCTCTGTTCAGACCGGCTCCCCTGTGTTGTGCTTCAATCAAAAGGCAGTCTGGCATGAAACACTGCATTAATGGGTGGGTGGTGTATGTATATGATATATGTATGATATGTATAAGACGAGCAGTAAATTCCGGCTGTTGCAGCTTAACTTCCTTAAATGGACTGCGACTTGGGGCTCATTTTGAAGCTTAAACAACACTGACCTATTTTATCTAAATAAAAAAAAAAAAAGAAAAAAAAAAAAAAGGCAAACTCACGTTCGGTTTGTATCCTGGACACTAAGACACAACCTTTTATGCTTTTATGGCCATTACACATTCTCACATGTCGCCCTTCCTCTTTGATTATTTACAGAAACAATCCAGACTGTCGTAAATCCAGACATCTTTATCCTAGATTATGACTTCTAAAAATGGTCTTTTAACATTTTAGGAATTAATTCTTTGACTGGGCCAGATCTGACTGTGTTCTGTGCTCTGTCTCTGTCTTGTTGTTTTCAGCTCATTACAGTATACACAGTCCCAGGCATGGACCCAGACTGGCTTATCGGGGAGAGAGGGAATCAGAAAGGCAAGGTGCCCGTCACATACCTGGAGCTGCTGAGTTAAACACACACACAGATACACAAACACACACACACACACACACACACACACACACACACACACACACACACAGACATTCAAATACTCGCACACAGAGAGATGCACACTTGCAATTAATGTTCGTTTGATGACCGATATTGTGCAAAGGTTTTGAAAGATTTGCATGAGCAAGTATTCAAACAGATGTCAACACTCTGGGACTTTATGAAATTGTTTTGTATTGTTTGATTGTTTTTAACTTATATCCATTCCTACATTCAGCTGCTCTCCTAATAACTCAAAGGGCCTGGGTATAGTAAAAATTCTCACAATGGGTCTCACAACATGTTTAAAGGTATCTGTTGTACCTGCCAATGCAACAAGCATGGTCCACTACTAAGACTAGTGGCTATAATTTACTTGATTTTGGAGTACTTCCCTTCTAGGAAGTATTTTATATAACAGGCCCTCATTTAGAAAAGACATAAAAACAAACCTAGAGAAAAGCGGCAACACCTGCTCATTGGCTTCTGCTATCATTGTAGTTATAAGTCCACAGGTTTGTGCTCTTTTAATAAGCACAGGGAATTATATTGACTTTATTTTATGGTATTTGACCATATGCTGCAGAAATGGCAGAGAGAGATCATCTCTGAGTATTCCTTTAAACACAAGCCTGTGTGATTGGCACTATGGCTTTGTTTATTAAAAACGTCAAGTGTGAGACCTTCTGATAGTTCACCTGTGCTCTTGTAAAGAAAAGCTACCCTTCTGAAAATTTCTTCAGGATTTCGATAGGAATCGCAATAAATAACTATAGTTTAGGATGCTAGAGATGGTTCAGATCTGATGCCAGGTATTGGCCTGATATGGTCAGAAAATGCTGTAACAAATCCGGCCTGAAATAGCACACACTCACGTTGAGGTCATGCTGTTGTGCATTTCTTCCTGTGAGGTAGTAGAGTGTTTCGGCATGATGGCCTCACTGTAAGTCTTTCGGTGAAACCGCAGCTCATTTTAATGCTTAGTGAGTATTAAAGATGAAATGTCAGATTGAAATCACTTTCAATAACGGCATCAGAAAAGAACAAGTGGTGCCATCTCTACAGGATACTTCCTCTACAGAAATATTTTACAGAAGTAGTGTAGATAAATATAGAAGTATTAAACACTTTCCCCAGCAGTCTTAATTGTTTGCAGATCTTTTTTGCAATGGTCAAGAGGCAAAACATTGAAAGTTTAGGAAGTATTAAAATATATATGCACATTATATGTATATGAATACAAAGGAGTATTACACCTGATGACAAGTTTGAGGGTTCACTGGAAAATCCCCAGTGGTGATGAATAATGACTGCTATGGTAATCGTATGATATTTAAAACCGAAGTGTACCCAGTTAGATTTGAACATTTTGCCTACAAAGCAATGAAACTGGTTGTATCAGATATCTCAGTATAAGTCCATATCTAAAGTGACTCCTGTGGTTTTCCAATAAGGTTCTTCTTCTTTCAAATATGCCCTTCTGCACCTTCTCCAGCTGGAAGAAGCTCCTTAACAGAACACTGAATAACTGCAGATTATTCATCATCAAATGTTGTGATGGAGTTAGCGGTGTTTGTGTGTATGCGTGTGTTTGTGTGTTTTTGTTTTATCATTGTTTGAAACTGGGATGTTTTATGGTGGCAGGAAAAGCTGGTTTAAGCCTTGGCAGCCTTCATGGTAGGTGTGTCTACTTTTGATGTCAGAGTGGATGTAACTTCACCCAGAGGTGCATTTGTGTGGTAATGAGTCTGAGGTCCTTGAAATGGGTCCGATTTAGATGTTCTTCGACTGTGTTCTCCAGTTCCCTCCCCATAAATATCAATCTTCTTTAGTCTTTTTTTCTTTTATCTGTGTAACCGATGCTTGTTTGGAAAAAACAAAATGGAGTGAATGAAACTTGACCATAATAAAGCTTTATCGAAATTTCTTTTGCTGAAAGTCTCTTTTTGAGGAGGTCTGGGTCATGTGTTAACATCATGTTGCTTTTGTATTCTGATTTTGAAGTCAATTTGACTATAAACATCATTTGCAATATTCACACTTTCCTGAAGCAGTCTAAGGGGTGTCCCTGTCATCCCAAGATCACAAGTTTGATTCCTGGCGGTGCCACACCAATCTGTGGCTGGGACACCAGAGGAGCCTAATTGGCCTCGTTCTCCTTGAGTGGTCTTCTCTTTCCCCCAATACTCAGTGCAAGCCAACAATGGTGTATGCATTATTTGTAGTTGGAAAAGATGGGAGAAAATTTAGCAAAAAATCAGTCCTCCGGATCTTAGTGTTTATCACTTTTTGACCTGTTGTTCCCTCCAAATCCTGGCAGTTGTCATCAGACACTATTAGCAAGTACACTATACGGGCAAAAATATTGGGACACCGCTGTTTTTCATGGTTTGGGCTAGGCCCTTCAGTGAAGTGCAATTTTGGACAACGTCATGCTTCCAACTTTGTGGACACAGTTTGGGGAAGAACCTTTTCTATTCCAGCATGACTGTGTCCCAGTGCACAAAGCAACATCTATGAAGACATGGCTGGATGAGTTCGGTGTGGAAGAACTTGACTGGCCCTGACCTCAACCCCATCCAACACCTTTGGGATGAACCGAAATGGAGATTGCAAGCCAGGCCTTCTCGTCCAACATCAGTGTCTGACCTCATAAATGCTCTACGGAATGAATGGACACAAATTCCCACAGAAACTCTCCAAAATCTTGTGTAAGCTGTTATAGGGGAGACCAGCTCCATATTAAAGTGTATGTATTTGAATGCTGATGTATTCGTATATACCAACTCCCCAAACACCTGGGTCGGGTAAACCAGTGTGACAGATTGACAGTAATAATCTGCCTCAGATGATGTGTGAGACACTGATGGGCCTGGTAAATTCCATGTATCACATGATATTGTTGGAAAAACACTTCACATCTCCAGAATGGTAACTTTACAGGAGAAGGAAAAAATAAGGTTATTTTATTGTAAGTTAATTCAGGGAGGTTCATTTTGGACCAAGTCATTTTGGACCATTTGTACAGGTGCACTCCTATGGTAGGGTAGTAAATGGCAGGCGGTTGCTGAACAAAAAATGATCACTGTGACACCCTTGGTTTTTAGTTCAAGTGAAAACCCACACTTCAGGCAAGAGTAGCCAGAGGCATTTGGACACACCAAGCTGTGCATTATTCGAAACTGTCAACCTAATACCGCGTTAAAAGTATGGAATCAGATTTGTGCCAAAAGTTTCAAACAAAACTTTCCTAATATCAAAAAAAATAAGACGTTGAAATGTAAAATACAAGGTTGAAATTTTGACAACATACTTTTCTTTCAGTTTCGCTGCTGGCTTTGCAGTTTGGCTGCTAGTTTTTTCAGTTTCGCTGCTGGCTTTTCAGTTTCGCTGCTAGTTTTTCAGTTTTGCTGCTGGCTTTTCAGTTTGGTTTCTAGATTTTTCAGTTTCGCTGCTGGCTTTTTAGTTTCGCTGCTAGTTTTTCAGTTTCGCTGCTGGCTTTTCAGTTTCGCTGCTAGTTTTTTCAGTTTCGCTGCTGGCTTTTTAGTTTGGTTTCTAGATTTTTCAGTTTCACTGCTGGCTTTTCAGTCACGCCGCCCCCTTTTACGTTTGCGCTGCCCGAGAATTCAGTTCAAGTTCTGGCACAGATCTCTCGTGTGGGTGGGGCTTCGCCTCATTTGCCAGCAAGTATTTGAGTGACAGCTCCGTGCCCCGGAACTCTATCACTGCGAGATGTGCGGGCTTCAAGAAGACGCACAGCAGCAACTATAGACATATATATATAGATGCCAGTTGACACCATAGACATATATATATATAGATAGACGCCACATTCACTGTTCCCAGTTGACAAGATATGTCAGCGCGTCCGCCATATTGCGAGAGGCAAAAGCACCATTTAAACTAATACAGGTACACAAGGAAACTGGGTTTTCTGATGAAAAAACAATAATGTTTAAAACAGTATTGCTTACATACAACAGATTTTGGTGAATCGTTTTAAATACAATTCTTTATATCCATTTATGCACTAATAATGGCAATCAA
>JBBPCZ010000089.1:10739531-10751814 GCA_037974445.1 Brycinus macrolepidotus
TCTCATCCAACATCAGTGCCTGACCTCATAAATGCTCTACAGAATGAATGGACACAAATTCCCACAGAAACACTCCACAATCTTGTGGAAAGACTTCCAAGAAGAGTGGAAGCTCTTATAGCTTCAAAGGGGGGGACCAAGTCTATATTAATGTCTATCTATTTGAATCCAGTGTCATTAAAGTCCCTGCGGGTGTAATCTTCAGGCATCTCAATACTTTTGTCCATATAGTGTACATAAACATGAACAAAAGGGGGGGGCAAAAAATACCACAAAGAAAGTAGCACAGGGCAAAACACAGAGCAAACTACAAAGCAAAAGACATAGAGCAAGAAGAACAAAGCAAAAAACACAACAAAAATAACTGAACAAAAACATCAAGCCAAAACCACAGAGCAAAAAGAACAGAACAAAAATACCAAAGGCAAGAGAAACTGAGGTTAAAAAAAACAACATTACAAACCAACAAAGACTAGACTGAAGACAGGTGCTATTTATACAAACTAAACAAATGAGACACACCTGGGTTGGGGAGGAGACAGGAACAAGGTGGAAGTACGAATGAGGAGGCAGGACCAAGACCAAAACATACTCTTGTGGAACACATAAACAAAGGCACATGGAGAATGTAAACACCAACTGAAAAGAAAACAGGCCGAAGCCAAAACATTACAAAAGCCAAAAAACAGGGAAAAGACAGGGAGAACGTTACAATCATATACAGAGGTCATTCAGTGTGCTCTTATGTATACGTATAATCTCCACTGCTACTCAGAACCATCGTCTCTTAACACTCCAGCCCGTCTCTCCGTACATCAATGTGTCTTGCAACCCCTGATTTTTTTGGACATACTACATGTTTTAAACTTTCTGGAGTTCCCAGTATCTGGAAAACAGTTTATATTACTCCACCACATGGCAATAAATCTGAGTAACTACGGACTGATATCAAAACTGCCACGCTGAGCTAAACTTTTAGACCCTCTTTGCCTAATTAAAATAATTTCTTTATGAAAACACTGACCTGTCTGTCTATCATTAGGGCTTTAGACATCTCTATGACAAAACTTGTTTTAAATGATCTTTTCATGACCCCTGACAGGAAGAAGCATTGAGCTGTATTTTTTTTTTATTGCCTTATTATTTATACTTACCTGGCAGGGGAGGCGCCATGATCAGGAAGGTGGTTCTCCCTGGAAGAGGCTCAGCCATTGCACTCCATTTGTGCTGACCCTTGTGAATGGTTAAGGAGTTGCCCCTGCCATTGGAAGGTCAGGGTTCAAATCCCATGACTGCCAGTGGCACCACTGAGGTACCCTTGAGCAAGGTACCGTCCCCACACACTGCTCCCTTGGTGAATGGGTTACATACAGAGAAAGAATTTCACACTGTGTGCTGTGCTGTGGTGTGGTGTGGTGTGTTCACGCGTGACTATAAGAGGCCGCTTTACTTTATTAAAATCTTTCAACGCTGTAGATCACACACTCCTATTACTAAGCTTACAGATCATTGATATTAACAGCAATGCAATAAAATGGACCCAAAATTACCTGGACAGGCATCAGTGTGTGGCATGGAATGTTAAGTAACAGGGAGGGGCAGCACCACAGATGCAGGTTGGAGCAGAGCATGGCCGGCAGGTAGATCTCCAGGGGGAGTCTTGGTGACCACTGCTTTACAGACTGCTCTGTGTAAGCATAAAAAAGTTTTAAATGCAAAGAAAAAGTTCAAGCTGTTCTGCGGATCTACAAATACAGATTTTAATGCTGGGAACATCACTACCCTGAGAGAATCAAGCATTGATGTTTCTCCATGCATGCCTAGGAAGAGAACTTATTATTCTAGACTACTGTGATGTAATATATAAACATGCGCCTGCCAGCACCCTCTAGACCCAGTTTATTACTCTGCCCTGAGATTCATTACTGGCAATTCCTACAAAACATTACTGCAGACTGGATGAAAAAGTTGGCTGGCCTTCTCTGGCAGTATAGCAAGAAACACACTTGTTTATTTTATTTATAAAACGCTCTCCAGCCCTACGCCACCCTGTATCACATCTCTGATCATATCTCTGATCTCCAAAAAAGGGAATTATCAGATATGTTCCAGTGGCTGGGTTACCTGTCAGGCACAGAGAGTTTTACTAAACTGGGAAAATCTGTTTGCAACTAGTGGTTAGGGAGTTGCCCCTGTGATCAGAAGGTTGTGGGTTTGAATCCGACGACTGCTAGTGGCACCACTGAGGTACCCTTGCACAAGGTGCCGTCCCCACGCACTGTTCCCCGGGCTGTCTGCTACTTCACTTGGTGAATGGGTTAAGTGCAGAGAAAGAATTTTGTGCTGTTCACGTATGACTAATGGACACTTTACTTTACTTTAGGCTACCAGTGAGCTGGAATTCATGACACAACACCTTAAAGCCTGGCTTGCTGGTATCATTTTGTAACCACCTCCACACAGCCTTTAACTGTTTAATTTTTATTGAATTATTTTATCAGATCATTGTAATTGGCTATTTTGCACCAGCCTTGTACCTTTTTGTCAGTTTCTCAAAACTGTTTTATGTTCAGATTGATTTTTACTATGTCATGATATGTCTTGTAGCTGTAGTTCGGTCTTGAAGTTGGGTGCTAAAAATCCTTATATGATTGTCTCCATTTTCTATTAAGATTAAAGAAAATAAGTGGGGTTTTAACTTATGGAACCAGAACTGCTGAAAGCTTACCCAAAAAAAATGGAAACAATACCACTTTGGACTGGGTACTTGGACAAAACTGTACCACTTTTTGAGTTCATGATATTTACATTTACATGCACAAGGCGAAATTCACAAAATATCACTTTATATATTTGTAACTGTTAAGATTTGATGTTCTTCAGGTCAACACGCTCCAGGAGCAGGTTTATAGGTTTATAGGGACATAATTAGCACAACATGCTAAATGAATACTTGAAATAAAGTGAATTTTTGTTTGTCAGTGTCACTAGCCCCATTGTTTTTTGCCAGTCTCTGTGGTTCCATAGGGGTTTTTCTTAACAATAGGCTAACGATAGGTTTTGCCCCACTACTTTTGATATGACAAGATAAGGTGTTTCACACATTCAGATCACAGAAACCAATCTTATATTTTATCTGTAGACTATCTTACAGCATCTTATCTCAGGAAATGCTAATCCACTGAACGGAGGTCTATACTCATGTGTAATAGCTGTTACCAAGCAACCAAAGACACATGCACAGCTAAGCCTTAAACACACGTCCATGGAAATACTGTAACAAAAGTTATCTTGGTATGTTATTTTCCTAGACAGCTATCGATGAAAAATGGAAAAACAAAACCAAACTGTGAGTAACTGGAAGTAGCAACAAAATGCTAAGAATACAGTGTATAAGAAAGCAGCCCTCTGCTGTTTAGTGCATCGTTGCCAAGGGAAAATCCAGAAACGGTCCATATCTTCAGCAACAAGCTAACCGAATAAGGGTGGTGTTATGACAGAAAACTTCAATGTCCTTCTCAAACAGCGAAATTTACGGTCAGTGTTATAGATTTCACCAACTGCTGTGTCTATATGTTGTTTGTTTTAAGGAAACCTCATTTAAGAGTAGAAAAGTTGTCCTTTTTGACCATTAACTATTTGGTCAGATATTTTGAATTAGAGTTGAGAAATTAGAGTTGAATTGGAGTTGAGAAAACCATTTCTGACTTTCCAGATAGGAATTTCCTGTTGGGGGGAGGAGGATCCTGGATTTGTTGATTTTTCCTAATTGGAGGTCAAAATTTCTGACTTAAGAGCATTAGTCAAACGCAGCATAAATGTAACGAGCATTATTCTAGTTAATGCTAGTGAAGCTCAGTATGCTACCTGTCATAGTTTCCTAAAAAATGATGTCTTAATGTTTTCTTTTCAACTGAACAGCAAATAGTAAAAATGCACACTTGAAACACAATTTAGGGGTTGTACAAAAGTTAGGGCGAAACATTTTGTCAACTTTGAGTCCTTCTATAATACTCTTTTCTTATTTGATGATAAGATCGACTCCCGGCCCTAGAAGCTCCAGACATGGTAAAACAATGTGCTTGGAGGACCTGTGAAAGCAAGACACAACTTCCAGAGATCCCAGACATAACTGTCTTCAGTAGTTTGTGAATTGCTTTAAAAAAAATGGCTAAAACAGGTCAGGTCAAAATATCAAGCTAAATATCTCCTTTTGTGCTTCATCAAAGATAAAAAAAAATGGTTCAGAAACTTTTCTCAAGCCAGTTTCCTTTGGCATAAGACTCTTGACAACTCTAGGTTTTTTAATTTGCTGGTGTTGTTTTTCCATCTCA
Organism: Brycinus macrolepidotus; assembly: GCA_037974445.1. Taxonomy (NCBI): domain Eukaryota; kingdom Metazoa; phylum Chordata; class Actinopteri; order Characiformes; family Alestidae; genus Brycinus; species Brycinus macrolepidotus. Next base: position 10,743,866 of record JBBPCZ010000089.1, read on the forward strand.
GCTTGGGTAGACCGATTACATCACTGCTGTCAGCAATAATCATGTGTTTGGAAAATATGTCTCAAAAACACCTATGTGTCCCACCCACTTTTTCTCAGGCCTAGGTAAATTTCTGCTTCATGCAGACTCTATCATAAAGTCAAGTCAAGTTTATTTATATAGCCCCTTATCATACACACAGGTCATTCAATGCGCTTTACAGAAATAGAATAAAAACATTAAGCATAAAAATAGTAGAAAGTAAAAAAGAATAAAAGAAATAAAAGAATACATAGAATATCAATAAAAGAAGATTGAAAGTATGACAGAAGTGCAGATATTTAAGAGAAGGCGGAGGAGAATAGTGCTTTTGAAAGCTACAGTTGGTGCAGATCTGAGACTGACAGGCAGTTTGTTCCAGCAGTGAGCTCATCCACCATTTCATCATTTAGTTTCAGCTCTTTTCACCACTAACTGACCATCTCCTGCAGATCTAACAGACCTACCAGGATTACATCAAACATATCAGAGATGTATTTAGGACCCAAATCATTGAGTGACTTGTGCACAATGATCAATGCTTTGAAATCAGTTCTATACCAAACTGGGATCAGTGGAAAGCCTGAGAATTAGAGTAATGTGCTCTCTTTTCTTAGTTTTGGTTAGAACTCTAGCAGCAGCATTTTGAATCAGCCGGAGCTGTCTAATGGACTTTTTGGGAATAGATACGGCTTCCACAAAGACAACTCTGTTATTTTCATTAATGCACTTCTAGAGCTCATTTGGATGACAGGAGGAACCAATGCATCAAAGAAAACACAGTGATGGTCACACAGAGCCACATCTAAAACATTCAGAGCAAGATTTGATTGATGAAGTGCTGAAGATAAGGCTTGGCCTTCTGGCAGGTTATTCTGTCTCTGCCCACATCTGAAGCCGTGTCAGAGAGGATACTTTGTTCTCAGCTAACTTTCCAACAAGACCCTTCTTGACTGAGCGTTTGGCTGAGCATCCTGACTATTGTCCTTCGGTTCTAAACATCTTCTTCACAACAGTGAAAGAAGTTTCTATCTCAAAGGTCAACTAATAGTTCCTTTGACTTCAATCTTGGTTTTTGCTCTGAGGAACTTCATACAGGTAGGTGTGTGCTTTTCTAAATGACCGGAATTTCTACCTGAATATGTCACATGTGATCTGCAGTCAAGTTCTGAGGTATCTCATAATCCAAGGAACAGGTTACAAATGCAAACTTCTTTCTATAGGCACCATAAGCAGTTCCTTAGAACCACAAGGGCCCCATGAGCTTATAGAATGCTTTTATTTTTAATATAAACAGTTTTGTAGATTTGATTTATGCTATTAGGCAGCTTGGTTAGGGAGTTACCCTTGTGATTGGAAGGCCGTGGATTCGAATCCCAGGACTGCCAGTGGCAACACTGAGCTACCCTTGAGCAAGGTTAAATGGGTTAAATGCAGAGAAAGAATTTCACACTGTTCACACGGTGTGCTGTGCTGTATTGTGTTCACGTGTGACAAAAATGGCCACTTTACACTTTTTAAATGGTTGTACTTTTATTTTAGTATTTAACAACGAAAATTAACAAAATAATTTGCAAAATTATATGACTAGGGTGGGATGAGGGGACAAGGGACAAAACATTTTTAAAAAAGGCTTGGAAAGATATTTGAATACTATAGATTTTTTTAAAATTACTTAATAATAAACGATAATAAACGAAGCCTAAAACAGTGTTTGGAGAACATGAGGAGGACTGAATTTCCCCTAGATGATGTGTGGTTTAAGGGTGGTAGTTTTTATCTGATTATCAGCATTAATATTTGTCAAGCTTTACTTGATAACACAAATGTCAGTTAACCAACAAGAAAATCTGAAGTGCAGTTCTCTCCCAAGCCTCCCTCCCAGTAATGTCTTCTATCCTAGCATTTTCTTTCCCACTGTCTTTAAGTGTTACTTTAAGTTCGCTTCATATGAGCCTGTAAATAGAGACCTATAAGTCGTCTCAGTTTAGTGGTCATCTTCCCTCAGTAATGCATTGGTGCACTTTATGCTCATCCAATTTGCCTTAATGTTCTATCTTCATGTGCTTGTGCTCTCATTTAATTTTGTGTTTTCGTCTTTGGTTTGCTTCGTAAAATCTGTTGTATTGTGGCTCTCGGTACTTTATGAGTCAGTTGAGTGCTGGTGATATTACTGTCTATTTCACCGAGTACTTCTTTCAGCCTGCTGTTGATTAACATTTCAGGCATAAGGCTCTTTTCAAGGTCTCTGCGATGGTGAGAGGAGAAAGTTGTGACATGCCTTTTCAGTTATTTTTTTCGTAATTATGTTTTTGAGATCAATTGTTAGCTTAATGTAAAATGACTCATAGAAAAAACGACCAACTTTGATTTCTTTACATTGGTGGTAATAGGAACCAGGGTCCTTTCTGTGTGAAATATGGATGTCCTCTCCATGTCTGTGTGGGTTGCCATTGGGTGCCTCAGTTTCTTCACACAGTTGAAAGACATGCAAGGTGAATTGGAGATGTTAAATTGTGAGTGTATGTGTGTGTGAAGGTGTTTGTCTGTATGTCTGCCCTGTAATGGCCTGGTGGCCTAGTGGTTAGGGAGTTCGCCCTGCGTTCAGAAAGTCGTGGGTTCAAATCCTAAGACTGCTAGTGGCACCTCTGAGGTTCCCTCGAGCAAGGTACCATTCCCACACACTGCTCCCCGGGCGCTGTGTTCCTGGCTGCCCGCTGCTTCACTTGGTGGATGGGTTAAATACAGAGAAAGAATTTCACACTGTTCACACTGTGTGCTGTGGTGTGTTCATGTATGACAGAATGGTCACTTTACACTAATGGACTAGTGGCCTGTCCAGGTATTTATCTGCCTTTTGCCCTATGACCAACTGGGATGGGCCTTGTGACCCTGTTTAAGAATAAGTGGTTCAGATAATGCATAGGTGGATGGATGGATGGATGGAGAAACCACATCCACAATGACCAGAGAACTTAAGATTTTATATCTAATGTTGGTAAAATAGTGCTAAATCTGAAACAATTTGAAACAATAAGTTTTCTTTGGGTATTCTGCATTGTCCTTGTCCTGTATGTACCCCTGAGCCACGAATGGTCTTTAAAAAATGTTTAGTCCAACTCTTCTAAAAACCACTATCACGTTCTTGGCAGTGTTATAACTTTTTGTGAAGAAGCATTTACAGGTTATCAACTCCTCAGCTTTCTCCTTCCTATCACCAACATTAAAAACAATTACTACTTGATGAGTTTCTTTAGATCTGAGAATTTTAACTCACTCCAAATGACATCTTAATCATTTAATTATGCAAACATTTTGAAGAATTAGTGCGATTCCCCTCGAAGTGCCTGACTCAAGAGCAGTAACAAACAGAAAAAGCAATGCAATCTTGATGCAGTATAGTGTTCAGAGGCAAGGTAAGTAATTATATCTTTTAATTGAAATGTTAAATAACAAATAATTACAACCATTTGAAAATAGCAGTAGATAAATACAATATGTTAATAAGCCATCTGAGAACAATACTAGTAGTCCATTTTAATCACTCAACATGAGTGATCATCTTATTCATGCTACCAAATAATAATAATAATAATAATAAAAAAAATAGATATATATATATCAGCATATACAATCAAATGGGTCTGAATCAAAGAGTAGCTGTACAGGTGACATCACTGCCCACTGATTTGTTCTGATGTACATTTAGCCTTTTCACATTTCAATTTTGAAAATTCTAACCAGCAGCCCTAAATATGCCTGACATTCTCAGAAATGAAGTAAAAAAAGAAATACATAATCCTAAGTCAAAAAAATCACCGAAAGGAAAAGAATGTTCTTGTGTGGTGATAAAATATCCTTATATCCTTGCAGATGACTTTAAAAGTATTTGAAAAGCCAAGAAAGTAAAGCTATATAGATCCAAATTCCCACAAACACAAAGTATTTGGTTTGTGTTCAACCATGGTTGACCGAAAATACATCATTCTTATCTTTCACTCTCACAAGGCTACTTGGTGACTGCTATTAGACAAGTTAAATTAGTGTGACTTTCTTCGCTGATAACACAGAGCTGATGGCGTTACTCGCTCTGTAACCCATGAATACACTGAAGCATCCTTTCTTTGGAACATGACTGAAGCTGTCTTATCAGAAAACACCTTCACTGAGAAGAAGGGCAGGTGTGAAATCAAGAGATTGAATCTCTAGAACTGTGAATGACGCTTACATTATGTGCTAGATCATTTTGTCACCGTGGTTCTGGGAAAACCTGAGAAAAATCCTCTACAGTACCGCTTGTGAAAGAAGAGAGGAGAATGAGAAGCTTAGAGGAACATATCCACATTTTTCAGAACTAGGTTCATTATTTCCACCGTCCATCACACGTTTTAAAACGGTGGTTGTGGTTTGGTTTCTAGTTTACAAGATGCAGCGAAAACTGGGCCAGAGAATGGGGAAAAGGAATGGAAACTGAGCTGATGCCCTATATCAGCAGCCAGATTTCCATCCACATATGTTTTATCCACACAGGTATTTTGGCATAACAAATGAAATAGCATGAGACAAACAAAAGTGCAATAAAACATGATAAAACACATTTGCCAAATAAATAATGAAAATGCGAACAGAATAAAATACTCCTAGCTACAAATTATGACAGAAGGCAGCAGGTGCCAGGAAGCTGATGAAGAAACTAAGATTTATCTTATCAAAGTAAACTAATAAAAAAAAAACCCCAAAGATATTACGTGGTAAACAGAAATAAATAAATGGTAAATGAGTGCCTTTCGCTGATAATGAATATTCCTTGAGCTGTTTGCCAGTGTGCTCATTCTCCGCACTCTTACGATTTAAAATATAACCAAAACATTATACAAAACAACGCTGAGAAGCTGTTCAGCATGAAAGGTTTCTCTGTAAACTTGATTCATATTCTCTCGATTTCATTCTGGGCGATATGGCTGCAGCATAATATCAAAATATTTCAAGTCATTTTCTCAAAGCGCATCCTGACATTTTACCTTTTTTGAGGTTTGAAGTTGGAAGAGACAACGATTATGAAGCTACATTTAAAAAATAAACTATTAAAAACAAGAAGTACAAAGATTTTACGCACACTGCACTGCACAAAATCCAATTAAACAGCTTTAATTATGATCTGTTGCAGTAGGTCAGTGTTCGTTTAAGTACTGGCCCCGTCCATAACATGCTCAGGAAAGCTTATTGTGACAATGTGAGGTAATTTACCACGACAGGATCCATATGGTCATATTGTCCATCCGTAGTGGAAGTTCACATAGCTGTTTGGAAACAGTTCACTTCTTAGCTTGGATTTATTTCGACAGCTGGATGGAAACCTGCCTAGTGGTCCTCAGTCCTTATTCTGGAGCAGTACTGGCCCATCCATCTTAGAGTCTCCCCAGCTCTTAACCATTTACCTCTTTATTAGGCTCTTCTTGGTTTGAAGTGGGTGTTTCAAAGCACAGAAAACACTAAAATGTGCAACTGTGTTGGAGTCAAATAAACCATAACTGTTTCCCAACCCTGGTCCTGGAGGCCCCCTTACCCTGCACATATTAGTGTTTTAAAACTAATCACTTAATTGACAAGGTTTTGTTGGACTGACATGGGTGTACTGGAGCAAAGATAACTAAAATGTGCAGGGCAGGACGGCCCCCAGGACTGGGGTCAGGAACCACTGCTCCACCGTTCTCCAGAACAAGGACTCAGAACCATGTTGTAAAGAGGTAAAGAGGACCTCATAATTGCATATTTGTGACCCACAAAACATAGATTATTCTACCTCCTGGTTAATGACACTTGAATAATATGAAAATGATGCATTTAAGCTTTTTAAATTACATTCAGTTGTAAGACTGGCAAACATCACATGTACAGTACTGTGCAAAAACATCAAGCACCTGAAAAAATGTTATGTCAAAATTTATTTGGGCAGTAAGTATTTATTTGCTCACAAAAGCACTAATGTAAATATCTTAATCTATATGTATGTATGTATGTGTCATCCAGTAAATGGCTTGGCTACCCAGTGCTTCATTAAGTTAAATCAAGTGTGCTGGTGTTGGATTTGAACAAATCACTGTATTTAAAAAAAAAAAAATCATTCTTTTTCACTGCATTTATTATTACTATTTTTTAAAAAAGTGGTATTTTCTTACAAGCATGAACATACACACTGCCCAAATAAATGGTTTTAAACAGTTTACTTAAGTGCCTAAGACTTTCACACGGTACTATACTTGGATGATTTTTTTTTTTTTTAGCTAAATGGTACCAGCATCCCACGGAAAGGACACCTGTTCACGATGTTGGCCAAGCATTGTTTTCCTTTACGAATACAGGCAGCTTATGGAAGTGATGTTAACTTTTGTGTGCTCATTTCTTCAAACTGAGTGCTGATAAATGAGGAAGCAACCTTGATACTTTTTTTTTTTCAACTGACTCATAATGAACCTGAAACAAAGTGAAAATCACTTTTGTCTCTCATGGGAGGAAAATGTGTCATGCTTCTCAGAAAATCGTGAGTTGGGAGCGTCATACAATAGAGGGGAAGATGAAGAAGAAGAAGAAAAAAAAACAGACCAAGAAAGCATTGCAGCGCCCCACGCAAACATCCCAAATATGTCAAAGAGAGTTTCGTCACAGTTTCGCTGGCGGTTAAACATCTGGATGCTTCATCTCATGGCAGCTGCCAATGCAACTGTGCCCTATTTGGCCATGGTAGAACCTCTGGGTTGTTTGTGTTTTTCGGTTGCAAGGGAAAAAAAATAGCTGACATAGTAAGGACATTTTACAGCACTTATTTAAGATACTCAGTTGACGAAGTTGACTGCTTGGTCCCCCCCTCAGCACAGTGCCTACCAGTCAGCATACCTAATGATGGTGATGTAGCTGGAGAAGGGCTGGTGGTCGTCAAACTTGAGCTGCTCCTCTGGGCGTGCTCGTACACTCAATTTTTCCTTGGCTTGCATGTTCAGCAGAAGGAAGGCACTAAGGTGGGCATCTTGTTCATTTTCTGTGAGCTGTCGATTATCAAAGGCAGCTGCCAGCTCCATGCTGTCCTCCGTGTGATTGAAGTCCACGAAGAAATCAAGATTCACGCTGTTGTCTCCATTTTTGGTTTTTTTGAGGCCATATGTCATCTGTAGGTAGATCAGGTAAATGCCCTTCTCTTCCACAGTTATCCACGATTTGCTTTGATCTAGAGTTAAGTTTCTGACACAGCACTCCTCCACCCAGGTCAGACGGTCGCCCACAGATCTGTTGACTACATAAAAAGACAGAGATAATGATGATCACTGCAGCGTTACGGTGGGTAAGTCAGTGACTAAAGACCACTGATTGGCAGTCACACTACATTAACATGACAACTTAACCTCGATGACTGTAAACAGGTCTGGGACCAATCAGTAAAGTAAAGTGGCCCCTTATAGTCACGCATTAACACACCATACCACATCTTTCTCTGCATTTAACCCATTCACCAAGTGAAGCAGTGGGCAGCCAGCAACGAGGGGCACCCAGGGAGCAGTGTGTGGGGACAGTACCTTGCTCAAGGTTACCTCAGTGGTGCCACTAGCAGTCCTGGGGTTCGAACCCACAACCTTCTGATTGCAGCGGCAACCACTAGGCCACCAGCTGCCCATAGGACCAGAAATAAAAGAATAAAATCAAAACACTAAAAGAAAAATTAGACATAATAAGACAACCACTTAGCGAACTCTTCATGTTGTTTGCAGCAAATGGCTACAGAGTACTGGAACAAATATCACAAACACGTTTCTAGTGGGTGGAATTTCAAGTTCAAGTTCAAGTTCAAGTTTATTTATATACCACATTATCATACACAGAGGGTCATTCAATGTGCTTTACAGAAATGGAAAATAAAATAAGAATGAATAAAAATAGGA
>JBBPCZ010000089.1:10762737-10773698 GCA_037974445.1 Brycinus macrolepidotus
TTTCAGGATTGTGATGTGAGGATAACACTACATTTCACGCACACATAAGCCCTTTGAAACATTTCAGAATACCGTGAGCTAAAAACAAAATGTGGGACAGCACCGTTTTCTCCTCCAGAAACCTTTTGCCGCACCAACCGCAAAACTTTGTAGGGCCCACATTTTTCCTTTAAAAATGCAACTCTCTTTACATTTATAGGACAAGATAAAACTAAAATGTGCCTTCAAGAACATGGGCGTTCATATGCAGTTCATATCGTTGGGAAGGTTTCGTTTTTTAGGTAAAATATATGATCATATTGCTGCTGTGCTGTCTGGTGGTGTAGACATTTTGTCTTGCAACTTTCAACACTTTCTCACTTCTGAATGATGACTCTGTACTGTGGCTTTCTGGCCCACACCACAGCGACCTTATCACTGTACTTAACAGCAGTCTCAACGCTGCAGTCAAGCTTTGGCAAACGTAAACTTTTTCTATGAGAAACGAACGTTCGGAAAACTTGCAAAGTAGATGAAGTTAACTGATAAGTACACGTTATGACATACGTTGGTGCTTTGAGATGATGACTTTCAGAGATTGCAGACCAGAGGGTGTCATTTGGGATAAATGCATTTTGCTGTGCAAAACTGCGGCACACAATGATTCAGAAATTCCTGACCAGTGAAAGTGCACATTCAGATGCTCACTAACTCATTGATAAGGGTACAGTGGATGGTTACCCCAATATCACATTTAGGTGGCAGATAATTCTGTGTGTGCTGCACAGTGGATTACACACAGCAGGCCTGCTGGAGGTTCACTTGGCGCCTAACCTGTTGGTCCACCTTGCAGATATTGTTAACAGTTATTTATGATAGTTCTGCAGTTTTTGTTGACCACCCCCTAGTTCTTCATTAATAGTCTCTTTCTGGCCACAGGACACAGTTGGCTGGTAAATACAATGCTGGTGTACCAAATGAAGTGGCTTGTCAGTACTGATGGATATAGTCCCAGTTAGGGTTCATGGATCTACCTGTAAAAATCCCACTGATAAAGCAGCGATTTGTTTTATCTAGTAAAGAAACAGCTGTCAAGCAATTTTAAACACTGACCCCTGATGACTTGCTGTCATGCTCCAATTCCAGTCTTTATAGAGAATGATAAGCTCATAAACACCACCTGCTCACTTCACACCAACATAGCCTGAACTGGCAAACTACTGACAAGTGAAGTGATTAAATTCATTATTTCAATACAGTGGCCTGTCAAAGGGTGGAATATATTAGGCAGCAAGTCAACAGTCAGTTCTTGAAGTCAATGTGTTGGAAGCAGGAGAAATTGTCAAGCATGAGGATCTGAGCAACTTTGACAAGGGCCAAACTGTGGATGCTAAGACAACTGAGTCCGAGCATCTCCAAAACAACAGGACCTGTGGGGTGTTCCTGGTATGCAGTGGTCAGTACCTACTAAAAGTGGTCCAAGAAGGGCATCCATTGAACTGGTGACAGTGTGACAGAGTCATGGGCAGCCAAGGCTCACTGAAGTGCAAGGGGACAAGGCTAGTCTATCTGGTCCAATCCTACAGAAACACAAATTGCTGAAAACAATCATGGTGACTATTATAGAAAGGTGTCAGAACACACAGTGCATCACAGCTTGCTGTGTATGTGGCTGTGTTGTCGCAGACCACTCAGAGTGCCCATGCCGACCCCAGTCCACTGCTGAAAGCGCCTACAATGAGCATGTGAGCATCAGAACTGGACCATGCAGCAATGGAAGAAGGTGACCTGGCCTGATGAATCACATGCATGCAAGCTGCTTACCTGGTGAAGAGATGGCACCAGGATGCACTGTGGGTAGAAGACAAGCTGGTGGAGGCAGTGTGATGCTCAGGGCAATGATATGTTGATCCTGGCATTCATGTGGGTGTTACTTTAACACGTACACTTACCCAAATACTGTTGAAGACCAAGTACACCCCTTCGTGGCAACAATATTCCCTAATGGAAGTGGCCCTGCCACACTGCAAACACTGTTTGGGGACTAGTTTGAGGAAAGTGACAAAGAGCCTCCAAATTTCTCAGATCTCAGTCTGAGCATCAGTGAGATGTCCTGGACAAAGTGGCCCGATCCATGACTTACAGGAGTCCATGCTTCGATGGGTCAGAGTGTCATGAGGGGAGCCTATACAATATTAGTCAGGTTTTAATGTCATGACTGATCCGTGTATATTCTAAGAATCCTAGGATGTTCTACACCCTGTGCTACACTATTTATATTATTTTTTGTGAGTCTGAGTTGGACATTAAAGTCCATTTGTAAAATGTTCAATGTCTTTTGGTACATATGTTCATTCTTTCAGCTTGTCTTAGGACAAATCTGAAGACATTTTACAAATTGTCAAACCAAAAAACTGAGTATCACTTAACTGATCATGTTAAAGGGCCCATATCTTACATATTTCATATTTCATATTTTTTCCTGAGGTGCGCTTATAACATTTTTTTTACATGAACCAAACAGGTTGTTTCTGTGCCATTAAGATCGATATCTGGAATTTACCTGTGTTCTGGTTTGCTTGTCTCCACTATGCCTTATTTAGAAAGCAGTCTGAGCTGAATACTGAATACTCAGATATGCTGAAAACTCTTTACATTTAACAAAACAATAGAATACTGGGAATAAAACGATTGGGAATAAAAATGACATCAAAAGGAATCAAAGGGGTATGCTTAGATATCAATTAAGGTATAACTGTAAAATTCACTTTAGACCAATCAGAATGACTTCTGTGGTATTTCCCCCCTATCATACTCAGTTTAGGGTTCTATGTTACAATAAGACTACACTTAAGAGATTATGAATGGTTTAATAATGGTTATTAATTAGGCTATAAATACCTATAAACTATTTTTAGGCAGTTATAAATAAAAAGGGCAACACTGATTTGTTGAATATGAATCACCGATGAACTGGTATCATGGTATCAAGGTATCATGCTGACTAACTGAGAAAACAAAATAAGATCAGGAACCAGCAAGATGAACTTTACAGGTATTGTGCTGACTATCTGAGAAAACAAAATAAGATCAGTAACCAGCAAAATCTGAGCTTTAACTATATAGATGAATGTGGACTCACTATTTCGCAAGCAACAAATCAGTTTTGCCCTTTTTATGTGTGATATAGCTGCTTATTATTGATTGTGTTTGACCTAATTTATAACCATTCATAAATACATTAAAATTCTCACTCTCTGTAACCGCTTAATCCTCACTGGGGTCTCAGGTACCCGGAGCCTTTCCCAGGCCAGTGGGCATGAGGCAGGGACTCACCCTGAGCAGGACACCAGCCCACCGCAAGGCGCGCGCACACACCCTTATGGTCAATTTAGAATCCCCAGTTCACCTGATGCGCATGTCTTTGGACTGTGGGAGAAACCCGAGACCCCGGAGGAAACCCACGCCACCATGCGGAGAACATGGAAACTCCACACACACACAAGGCCAAGGCCCGGATTCAAACCCTCAACCCTGGAGGTGTGAGGCACAGTGCTACCCACTGCGCCACCGTGGGGCCCTATATTTAAATTATATGGTTTAATTTGTGGTACCAAACTGGGTTGCTGGACATATACTGATTAAGAAATGTGGCAACTGAGAACAGTTGACAACTGATCAATTATATCAGCCAATAACACAGTTAACTGGACTACATGTTTATGACATTAAATTACATTGGCTAAAATGATCAGTTATCTGACTTTTAGTTTTAAGGATGCTGGTCACAAAATGTTCATATCTGTCAGTAGGTAACAAATGTTCATATCTGTTCAGTAGGTAACAAAAAGACAAGAAACAACACAAGAACCAGTGCATAAACAGACTGCTGCTTACTGTGATGCGTCCTGCATGGTAGAGTGATCACTTTACATAGCAAAATAGGTTAAAACTGTTTTTTTTTTTTATTGAAATCATTTACAGAATTAGTTGTGTGCTTGGGTGCAAGGTGCCCCACGCAGAGAAAATTCACAATGTCTGAGAAATCTGTGTGTGTGTGTGTGTGTGTGTGTGTGTGTGTGTGTATGTATGAACGCATTGGTATCCCTCCCATTGTACCTTTACAATAGCAGCTTCTTTATTTACAAATTTATTTCTCTGTACAACCACTATGTACAAGTATGAACATACCCCACATGTGGGGACGTACCTGATTGTGAGAAGAGATAGCTTGTGGAAAGGTAGCTGAAGACAGAAAGTGATTGATTATTCAGGACAGCTACTGGTTCAACACTCTGTCAATAAATAGGGTCGATTATGGCTGCCTAAACCAGTGACAGGGTGAGTTGAGGTGTAAAGACTGCTTTAGAAATACACATACTCAAGTTTTTTTTCTTCTTCCTTTTCTATCTCCAAGCACTAGCCTTAAGTCAAAGAATTCACTCAGTAAACCTTATTTTAGTTGCTATCCAATTAATCATTTTGTCACTTCCTTTAGCTCATTCACTCAATCACTACTGTTCACTCGTTCAGTCACGAAAGGATCAAGAAATATTGCTTTAAGCCCAACACCCAATGCTTAGCGGTGCCAAAGGGCTGACAAACACTCTTCAGTACGAATACATCCACCTACATGCTCAGCGCTCGGGCTAGCTGAATCTTGTGCCAGGTGGTGATGATGTGAAATCTACTGCAGGAAATATAGTTCCTGTCAGTCTGGAACTTGTGTTAAAAGCACTCATAAAACTACGCTTCTCGTATCTCTTTGCTATATTCTCCTGTTGTGAGACAAGTTGTCAATCACATCTGTGTGCTTTTTCAGAACGTATGCTGCAGTGGGGGAGTGATGCTAACGTCCTGTAATAACCGTCCATTATTCAGCCATGAGGTTTGCCGAAGTGAACTTTAAATAAATTAAATAAAATTCTGCGCTCTAAATAAAATGCAGCGTCAACATGTGGTTCCCTGTTGTGCCAGACAGAAAGGAACAGTTTCTGTTCTCTCTTTCTCGTCTCGGATCTCTATTAAGGACTTTGTGCAGTGCATCTTCTGAGAGATCATCTGGGCAGGCATCAGGCAGTGTCAGCTGCGACCAGCAGTGGAGTTTTCAGTTGCTGTTCACACACTGCCCCCTGCACGCACACATGTGCAATCACACGTCTGCAAGTCTCAGGAGTGGTTCGGTCAGCAGGGGTAGGGAGTGATTAAAAAAAAAACAAACAAACAAAAAAAAATGGATATACTTTCTGCATTTGTTGAGGTGCTCAAGTTTGTTAAACTGCAAAAAATACATCATGCAAGTCAGTATTATTCTGAAGGCTAAGGAGTGCATCTAAACAATGCTGTTGTAAGTCCTAGCTGTTTGATGTAGGTGTGTGAGAAGGCCTTCTGTCAACTTTCAATGCAGACGTACCTTTGCTTCAGTGAACACTGCTCGTCTTTTTGCTCTTTCCTACACAAGCCAGTACGACTGTGCTTTCACTGGCCCAAATTTACATCGAAAGGACAACGACTGCCCAATTACCGCGGCAAACATGAACACGTGTCTTTCGTACCATAGCCATCACCTCTCCTGCCAGTCCATGTAATGTTCCTCAAGGTGCTTTTCATCTCATTCTCTTTGTGCATTTCCCTTAAGAACCCCCCCCCACCCCCCTTTTCTCTAGGTGTGTGTATGTGTGTGTGTGTACCTTTCAGTGCATATCCCTTTTTCCCCCCGCCATAGGTTGAGAGTTAAACAAACTAAACTGTTCGGAGGGCAGGGGGCCTGCCTCTGGCCGCTTGGGGCCCGCTTTGGGCCGCTGCTGGCCCTGTTTTTGCCGCAGTGCAGCCCTTGGCCTGTCATGCCTTGTACAAGTTTCCTGGGCTGCTGAGCGTTAGCTGTCCATTAGAGGCCACCTCACTCATCTCATCTTCCAGCAGGCCCGAGACATCAGCGTTAGGGATGCTGTCATGGTAGCTGCTGAAGCTGATATTGTCCTCCTTCAGCTCAATGGTCCAGAAGGGGGCGTTGAGTTTGCGGTTCTGGTACTCACGATAAGTGTACACTCCACCTGCCACGCCCATGAGAGCCACCAGCACGACGATGATGACGGCCAGCACAATGACATTGAACTGGGCCCAGGAAACGTCAGCAGCAGTGGCAGACGTGCCGTTGGCTGTCGGGCTTGCCATGGTGGAGATAAGCATTGTGGAGAAGGTGGGGAGCTGCTCGGTGCCATTGGGACTGGGGGTCATGGTGGATGATGGCAGAGGAGTTGTCAATACTGTGTGAGAGAGAAAAAATGTTAACTAGAATTCTAGTACTAGTAACAAATTAGTACAGTTTATACTTTTGAAATATTTAATTTATACAGTACCTTATATATCCCTCAGTAATACAGAGCAAACATTATAATTGTTTTTTATAATTGTCCATTTGTCATACGTGAACACGCCACATTACAGTGTGAACAGCACGAAATAGTGAAGCAGCTGGCAGCCAGGAACGCAGCGCCCGGGCAGCAGTGTGTGGGCACGGAACCTTGCTCAAGGGAACCTCAGTGGTGTCAGTAGCAGTCCTGGGATTTGAACCCACAACGTTCTGATCACAGAGGCAACTCCCCAACCACTAGACCACCAGCTGCCCCATTAAGGTTACAGCTACAGCATCAGTTTCTTTGTAGCGATATCCCAAGTTTGCACAGTCAACCATATTGCTAGCAACAAACACTCATCATTACTAACACAGACCTCAGCGAGTGATGAGATAAAAGCTATGTTCTGGAGGGAGAGAGAGGGAGAGAAAGAAAGAGAGAGAGGGTGACTGAACATGTGCTGAATGAATTGAGTGTAATATAGGGAGCAGATGCTTCAGACACAGCTACATGGTTTAACATTCATGTGAATGAATCTGTTCACCAGAACACACTGCTCCAAATTTAGAAGGACCTGAATCCATCACAGTCCATCACTGCTTCAGACATGCTGGTCTGTTGCTTGAAACAGTAAAATGTAATGTTTTCTACCATACTGTCATACTTTCTCTATTTTTCAAGATTCACTCTTAGATGCCATGACCTCTCCCTCTCTCTTTTTCTAATGCTTTCTATCTTCATTTTCTCTCTCTCATCTCTTCTGTACTATTGACTCATGGTTTGGCAGCCCATTTATGCCTGTCTTATGGAATTTAGCGGCCGCTACTTCACTGTCTACTGTCTACTTCAAGACAGATTCACTCACTGCCCTGCCAAGATTTTAAAGCAGCATTAGTCGTCAAGAGGCAGCTCTGTCATCAAGGGGCTTTCAGTCTGAGCATCAAATGGTTGCTTAAAAGTAATCTGCATAAATCTGCGTAAATGCACGTAAATTGGCATCTGTGATCGAATGCCCATTTCCAAACAACTAATCCCCATATGACATTGTACTTGCTTCACTCATGAAGGTACAGCCACTCTGCTCTCTGTTTTGGAGAACCAGCCAGGACACTTGCTCTAATACATGTTAACACAAAATGGCTTCATTGGTGTCCATTCCAAATGATTCTACACCAAGCTGTAGGGATATACAAAAAAGCATCAGTGTAACATGACGCAGTGCTCTGCAGATGACAGTTCAACTGCATTGACTTTGCAATTATAAACAGAACAGATATAAATAATAAAGTATGCACCCACTTTTTTTTCCTGACCAAAGTACATTTTTTTCTATATTCCAGTGCTGTGACTCATTCAGTAACATTTGTGTGTAGTAGATTTTTAAGAATAATTACAGAATTATCGAATTGGCGTGATTTGAGATTTCATGATCCACTGAAGGGTATATGAAGGAAAGGGGCAGCTGGTGGCCTGGTGGTTAGGTCGTGAGTTTGAATCCCAAGACTGCCAGTGGCACCACTGAGGTACCCTTGAGCAAAGTATCGTCCCCACACACTGCTCCCCTGGCGCCATTGTCGGCAGCCCACTGGTTCACTCTGGTGAATGGGTTAAATGCAGAGGACTCAAGTAAGTTCCTCTGGGATCAATATAGTAGAAACAATAAAAAAAATAAATTAAAAATCTCAAATCAAACTGTTGTGAGGTCAGAGATTTACAATCCAGCGTTGATGCCAACGAATCCAGATAACCACTCTGTGAATGGGGCCACTTCCATTAGCAAAAGCTGCCATTCACACGCGTCCCTTGTCTGTCTCACCTATGGGAGTGCAGTTTTTAGACAGGGCATCCCCGCTGAAGCCCTCCGCACAGCGTTCACAGTGGGGTCCTGCTGTGTTGTGGCTGCAGCTTAGACAGTGGCCCGTGTCTGGGTGGCAGATGCGGGGCGCGGTGCTCGGCTCTGCGTTTCCGCTGCAGTTGCATGGGACGCAGATGCTGTCAGCATTGTAGAAGCCATCGCGGCACTGCTCGCAGTTGGGTCCCTGGTACTCAGGCTTGCACTGGTCACACACCGGCTGGCCCGTTGAGTCTGGTGAAGAATGGAGAAAAGAGTGGATATTACAAACCTATATAATGTTCATACAGTTTTGTGGCTAGTCAAATGCTTGTGCATTTGTTTCACTTGAATTTCAAGCTTCACTTGCCTGGCTCATTAACGCATTGCTCATTTAATACCGAGCCACTAGATGGCAGGACCATATTAACATATCATAAAGAGAAGGCTGTTTGCAATGCAAAGTGCAAAAACACTTATTTCTATTACCATTATCCCAAACAGCTCTATTCAACATTGCGTTCACTCTGTTACCTTTACAGTTTTTGATTTTGTCATCAAATTCCCTTCGGATACTACCTTAGTCAGACAAAATGCATTTCACTGCATGATTCCATACCTCATTTCATTGTGTGATTCCATCAAAGTGGCAAAATTTTCCTTTTAACCATTATGAAGGCACTTTTTTTTAATTTGGGGAAATAAGGTTCATGTTCATTTAGAGTTGGAATGTATAGTTTAGCCTAATAATGTAATTAAATAAAATATAAATTAGATTAAAAATGTATTTTTTTTCATGAGCACAAGGTTGCTAGCTAATGTTAATATGTATGCATTCTAATTAGTTTGTCCACTAGCTAGCTGGCAATGCTATAGGCCAAGACAGATAACATTTTGCCCCTCTGCTAGCATAAAAGACCACCCCCTTCCAAAATATTTGTCTTTTTATTATATACAGCTACCCTGTCCCTAATCATTGACAATTACTGTATAACTACTGGGTTGAGAGAGTCCAAAAACCAAAAACATTTGTACAGCAATGGTTCTGTGGTCATAAACTGACCATTGATCAATGGCTAGAAGATGAGCAACACAAACTGTAAACCAACACATAGGCCACAGATTTGAACAGAATACCTGCGAAGTGGTGCTACAAGATTGCTGCACATACTGTGTACACTTATTGGCCACATTATTAACACTCATACCAGCCAAACACACTACCAGGAATAGAATTTGATTAAAGTCATAAACCTTAACATGATCAATGTCACAAACCTGCTTAAATTAGTAATAGTGCAGAATTTTCTATAGAATATTTCTTTATCACAGTTTTCTTTCTTTCTAAATGTAAAAACTTTGTGATTTCTTTCAAGGTACAAAACAAACAAAAAAACAAAAAAAATGACCCCACCGTATGTGTACGGTGGCTTATGAATGTGAAGGTGCAAGTTAAACTTTTTTTGTTCATTATATTTTTTGTTTTGCCCTCATTATACCTCTATTTCTTCAGAAGTTTACCCTAGCACGTTAGCTGCAATGACTAATCATTCAAACTTGTTCAGCAACAGAAACCCCCCCCCCCCAAACATAAGAGACCATTCTCTGCTGCCAGGTGGGAAATGAACAGCAGTTTAAAGTGATTTTTGTGCTAAAACATGGACAGTAAGCAGAGACGACGATTTCCAGCATGTCCCTGAGCTGTCTCTGGGTTAAAGCTAGTACTCAAACATTTCTATTGCTGGCAGCACTAGGCATGGGAGGGCCAAGTGTGCATTTCAGAAGGTCTCCTTTCGCCACTGTGAGCGAAATCTGCAAGGAATAATGAGAAAACTGAACTATTTCCCCAGGTTATGTCATGTAGATCATTTCTCATTGTTATGTGACATTTATACCTACTATTGTTGAGTAAAATTAATTTTTTAAGCTTTTGTCAAGTCTGAATAGGCGATGGATCCACACACAAAAAAAGGAAGAACGCGTGGTGAGAGGAATCATCATTCCCTGTAGGGAGGGAACCTGTGAGGAGGGTAAGTGTTTAATTTGTGAACCTACATGTGTCTTCTGAGTTTTTGTAATGCTGATAATGGCAAAATAGTGGCAATCCTTTGAGAGGAACTGCTTCCTTTCAAAGCACCGTTCTTCTACAGCAACATAACATTGTGATACATCAGTGTTAAGCAAGTTGTTTGATTGGTGGTTACTCTGATGGATGAACAATCACTGAAGTATCTGCAAACGATGCACACAGAACATTGTTTATATAACATTCTGGTCATACAGCAGCCTAAAGGGAAGTAGAATGTGAACCTGACGCCACTTGTGCCCGTGCATCACAGTTGTATTTCCAGAAGAAAGAAAATGATGTGTTCATGTAAATTATATTTATTTCAATAAATAAATGTAAAAACAAATTTTTGAATTTGACGGAGTGGGTAAACACTGTTAAAGTTTCAAAATGTATTTTAAATGACGTGTTTTTGTGATGTCACGAACGCCTTCACAATTACATTCATAGGCAAATTAAGCCTACAGCAGCCTAGCTTTGCCAATAAGAGGTGATGCAGCTTTCTGGATGAAGCTCAATGTGGGGCAGCCAATCAGAGCAGAGGTCACACATATCAGTCTTAAAGGCACACTAATAAAAACAGCTTGTTTAATTCTGATGGATAAAGAGAAGTTGGAAAAAAGTCATTTAAAAATTTATAAAAATGTATTACTGTGTCCCAGTGCACAAAGCAAGCTCCATAAAGACATGGTTGGATGAGTTTGGTGTGGAAGAACTTGACTGGCCC
>JBBPCZ010000089.1:10783528-10797379 GCA_037974445.1 Brycinus macrolepidotus
TCGAGCATGCGTTTCACTTGCTCAAGACAAGACTTAAGGCAGAAAGACCCACAAACAAGCAACAACTGAAGACAGCTACAGTAAAGGCCTGGCAAAGCATCACAAAGGAGGAAACCCAGCGTTTGGTGATGTCCATGGGTTCCAGACCTCAGGCAGTCATTGCCTGCAAAGGATTCTCAACAAAATACTGAAAAGTAACATTTTACTTTATGTTTATTTGTCCAATTACTTTTGAGCCCCTGAAATGAGTAGTGTTTTGTATAAAAATAGCTACAATTCGTACATGTTTAATAATATATTTTTGTTCAACCCCTTGAATTAAACCTTAAAGTCTGCACTTCAATTCTGTTGTAGTTGTTTCATTTCAAATCCAATGTGGTGGCATGCAGAGCCCAAATCATGAAGATTGCGTCACTGTCCAAATATTTTTGGGCCTAACTGTATCTTGGGCTATAGCCAAGGTGAGAGGAAAGTTAATTTTATTCTTAAAAACGTTCCTTTAATTCAGAGCTCAGAGCATATGTAAAATCTGATTTCAACAAATAAAAACAGTCTAAAACCGGTGTTTGCTCTCCTACACGCTCGCCGTTTGCTGCTTCTTCGCTCGGACCACCGCCGCTCGGTCGCTCCCCGGACTCCCTCCCTCTGCGGGTTTTCCACACCCACTTGTGGGCGGAGACTATCCTGAAGGTTCTCCTGGATTCAAAGTTTTTTTCTAAAATAACATACATAATAGACATTTTTGTTCTTTATGTTCATTTGCGTGTGACATTGTTTTTAAAACCACAGTTGCGGTTGTTATTATTACAAGTTTTTTAAATTACAATAACTTTGATTCTACATGACATAGGAACACCAAACAAATCTCAGCATGACCTCTGACACGTCCAGCATCAACACAAACCGGGGGAACTTTCATATAAGTTGTTTTCCTGTATGATGACAGTTTACCATTTGTTGCACTGCCGGCATGGATCCATGCTGCTCATGTTCTAAGGGTTAAAACTCTGAAAGAATTTACACTGCAACACTGTAGTCTAGCCCCAGCATATCTTTTCATCTTATCTATGTAATCCCCAGTCTTCTTGTGAACAGGTTTCACAATCACAAAGTAGTACAGAGTAGTTTTATCTGTTGGTATAAAAAAGAAATTGCCCATTCATGGTTCTCCTTGAGAACCATGAATGATAAAGCTAAAAGCTATGGGAGAAAACAAGAGCAGTAATCATCCGAGAGCAGCAGCATCCCACCAGGGCACGTCCAGTTAATTCCTTGTCACAGGAATGCAGAACATGAGTGCCTGGGTGTCCTTACGAGGTCTGCTATGCTATGAAAGCCAGGAATCAGGGTCTACGCCATTCCAGACCATTGAGGGACTCATAAAAAAAGAGCCCCAGCATGAATCAGTGGAGGGGCTAGAAAGCCATCTGCCCTTCATCATGGATAGAGGCTGAGGAACATATTTTAGCAGCACCAGAGATGCACCATCACCAATGACATGAACACGTTTGCTTTCAGGGGTGTAAATTTCTGCCCTCATGACAGCTTGGTTTAATTACAGCTGTCAATTCATCGGGAAATTTCAAGTTTGTTCAGGACTTGATCCGACTATTTTGTTGTGATTCTCCTTAAATTCTTCTTAAAAGAATTTTTCCTATAATTACACTGAATACACAAATGTGTTATTTGCATTAGTGTATAAGCTTCATCCACATTTAATTTCAAGAAGTGCCACATTTCAATAAAGCTTCAAACATTTCAATGGATTTAAGGTTTCGGATTTGAAAATAGCCCAGGAACTTGATCTTGGCCATGGAGTGTATGCTTTACTCACTACTACTGTAATCGATGACTAGGAACGCACCTCTGGAATTGGCCAAGACTGACAGTTGGCACATTTAGGCTCTGAACACATAATCAGGAATTGGCCAGTGCATTCTCACTTTATTTGAATGGTCATAGCATAATTACGTATGACTCATTGTGCTAAATAGCCAGTCGTCTTCTATTTGATTTAGCACTTTATCTTCATAATATTTCAACAGGCAACTACTTCTTTAATTTCTGAATTTAAGTGATTGCCATTGGTTGATAGCAAGTACTGGTGCAGGGTTTTCCAACCTGTGGGCTACAGTCCCCTAGTGGGCCGTGGTGGTACTGCAGGGAGCTAGCCATCAATTAGTTTATTTATTTTAAATCACATTACAAAAATTTATAGTAATTAAACCACTATGAGGAATGTTATTGCAATGTTTTATTTCTGTAAACAAAAAATCACATTTAGATCAAACTAGCTGCTCTTGCAAAAAAAGCTTGACTGACCTAACTAACATAGCTAGCTAGCTCGTATATTCTGTGGAAGTCAAAGTAAAACATTTGTGTTTTAGATCGTATGGAATCCATTCAACAAGAACAGGCACTTTATCTACAAACAGACACTTCAAGATATTTCTGGTGTTTTGTGTACATAAAAATCAATAGGCTACATTGACGATCATGTTGTAGCTGTTTGCATTTTAAACGATTGTGTTTGGTAAATTTGGGGCCCCGAGACCTTGTTGTTGATCAGGGTGATCTGAGAACTGCAAAAGGTTTGCAACCCCTTTGCTACAGTATTTCGTGTGTTCATTTAGCCCTCAGTACAGGATAAAAAAGGCTAACAAAAATCGTAAAAAGACTGTTGAGAAGAATCGGCCATGAAAAAACTGCAACTTTCTTAAATCGAAGCAGTTAAATTGCCACGTTCAGACTGACGCATTTTTACACCCCTAACATCTGCGCATTCAGAGCTGTGCACGCTCAAGCAGATGTGCTGATGCACAGACAATGTATTATTAATCTGAGGACACTATAGGGAAGGTCAGTGGGGATTTGAGAGTGTGTACGTTATCCGAGATATAAAGCGCAGTAATTAGGTTAATGATTCTCCTTGAAAGGCGAGTGTTGGAAAGGTCCAAGAGTACGAAAGCTTGCAGAAGTCACATAAGGCTTCAAGACAACAATTCTATCATGCCCCGCTGTGGAGCGCTGATACATTTTCGTCCGGGCTTCGTTTTAATATTCATTTGCGCCCGGGGTTCCGCTTCATGAAGTCCACTTTGTTTAAATGTTTAATTTACCTGAGATTAAAGTCGGCCTATTGCTTTGCATAGCTAATGGCACGGCGGCGGCGGGGCCAATGACGTGCTCGAGGCTAAAACTGAATTAGGGGGTGGTGGGTCAGCGCAGAGCTTCTGCACGAGCTCAGCTCAGCACCCTGTGAACGCTAGAGCCATTTATCAGCGCCCAGCCTGCTGACTGGATTAGAAGCTCTTTCTGTCAGCTCTTGGCTTCTGGTGGCTGCCTTGATTTCAGAGCAGCCTCAAACCTGTCACACCCAGGGGAAAGAAGGAAAAAAAAAAAAACATAAACCCTCCGACACTCAAGATAGCAGAGCATGCGAGAATTGTTCTCACCTATTCTGTCCCTGTAAGACAGCTTTTTGAAACGGGAAGCGGTGCCGTTGCCGGAGACTTAATATAGGACGATGAATAAGACTTTTGCCTCCTTGTCAAAAATAAACTGTTCCTTCCCCTGGCGTTTCTCAACTCCACCCGCGATGCACAGTTTCATGTTTTCCCTGCAGCCACGTCATTAGCTAATGATCAAGTCCTGTCTTGAGGAAAATCAGACATGCATGGTCAAGAAAAATATCTCCGTGTAAATCAATGCACATTATATTCTTAAATTATCCACTGCATACTTCACCATATAGAACTGGGATTTTTGTAGGGCAGTAGTGTTTTGCCCTAAAGAGAAAAGACATGCAGGTACTTCAATAAAATCACAGCTAGGAAAGCAGTTCATTTTATTTAACAGTTGGGTACTGTTAGCAAAGTAAGGTTTCCTGATGTAGCACTCACTCTCTGTAACCACTTAATCCTCACTAGGGTCGCGGGTACCCGGAGCCTATCCCAGGGCCAATGGGCGCAAGGCAGGTACTCACCCTGGGCGGGGCACCAGCCCACCGCAGGGCACACACACCATTCACTCAATTTAGAATCCCCAATTCACCTGATGCGCATGTCTTTGGACTGTGGGGGAAACCGGAGACCCCAGAGGAAACCCACGCCACCATGAGGAGAACATGCAAACTCCACACACACACAAAGCCAGGACCCGGATTCAAACCCCCAACCTTGGAGGTGTGAGGCAACAGCACTACCCACTGCACCACCGTGGGGCCCTACCATAGCATGCCAGTTAGAATTCTTTTAATATTCAGTTGCGTATCATAAATAAGTTTAACAATTGAAACTGCAGAGAAATACAGTTATTAAAGAACAAAGACTTAAAACTCATTCACACTGACAGTCTCTGATCTCTCTCCTTCAGTTAAAGTAACAGTTCTGCGAAAAATCTAAAGTTACGGAACTTCCCACTTGCCCCAGACGTACTTAATCAGGCAGGACATGTTTGGTGCCCAAAGTTTGCTAATTTGGTTTAGAACTGGAGCAACAACACTAACGTTGCCAACAAACACTAGAAGTCAGTCTCCCATATTGTTTCTGTAAAAGTACATCCCCAAAACTCCGCTCAACCCACTCAAACTGCAACCAGCTCTTCATTAAGGTAGAACGGATTTGTGGATGTGTTTTAGAACTCAGTATGACTTACTGAGAGCTAGAAAAATAAACAAAACTTCACTGTTACAGACAACTATGAACACCATGGCTGGTATTCAGCTGTAAGGAGGACTGATCTTGGATCAGACTCCTCCATATTTAGTACAGTCAGCGTCAGAGAAAAAGAAAAAATTCATAGATCAGCTCTTCTATTCCAGAGGCAGCTTGTGAAAACAAATCCTGTTTTCAAAAACAGGTTCAAACTACACAGTGAAGTTTTGTTCATTTTTATACCTAACAGTGCGTCATACTGTGTCATAAACCACAGTAGCAGGTCAATACTACATTAATGAAGGGCTGAATGGGGGTTGAGTAGGGTCAGAGTTTTGGATGTATCTATGGAAAAGATTTTAGTGAGTATTAACTTCTAATGCTTCTTAGTAATGTTGGCCTTGTAGCTCTAGTGCTTAACTAAAGCAGCAAATTTTGGGCACCAGATGTACATGTCCTGGCTACATTCTATTTTCCGCCAAACCATCCCTTTAATTTTTAATGGTGCAAACAGTACAGAATTTCACACTTAATATTTTCAATGGCAGAATGCAATAACAATACAGTACATTGCATGTCTTAACCTTGAACACTACTAAACCAATTTTATTTTTATCATGGAGCTGCATGTTTCATTACAAAGAGAGCATAAATAGTCCTGGTGAACTGGATGCTGAAAAACAAAATCAGTACTCAGTATAAAGTTTGTGGGCCTAGTGGTTAGGGCGTTGCCCCTGCGAACAGAAGGTTGTAGGTTTGAATCCCAGGACTGCGGAGGTCCCCTTGAGCAAGGTCCCGTCCCCACACACTGCTCCCCGGGTGCTGTGTTCCTGGCTGCCCGCTGCTTCACATGGTGAATGGGTTAAATACAGAGGAAGAATTTCACACTGTGTGCTGTGGTGTGTTCACGTTTGACAGAATGGACACTTTAAACTATACTGATAATGTTTTTTTTTTAATGAGGCACTATTGTTTCAGTTTTCAGATATCAGAACACACTGTGAAAAAAGTGTCATTACATTGTTTTTCCCATGTCGCACGCCCCTAGTCTAGTACACAGTGCGTCTAATATCTTTTCCATGTTTTGCTGGCCAGAATTTTTGAAACTTTGCCAGTCGCATTCTAACTGGCTATACACGCATCCATGTGTAAGCATCTCCGTCCAGCATTTAATCAGTCCAGGGGGAAAAACCTACGAGTAGCTCCCTGCTGTAACTGAGATCGCAGTGATATAACATCACTGGACTGAAGAAGATTGAGTTCATGACATAACATCTTTAAAAATTATTCAAAATTATTTCATGAAACATTTATGAGCTTCTAAGGGAGATACCCTTGCATACTGGCAAACTAGCACACCATACCACTGCATGCGAGTTTGTTTCCTTTGTAACAGAGTTACACTAAAACGACAAACGGCACTGGTTTCGGTTCTTTCGCATGTCAGCCAATCAGCCCTTTCCTGTTAAAGTAGGTGGTTCTTGGCCACTTTAAGGGATCGTCCTCTTTGATGACTGAAGTCTTGCTTGTGAACTAGGACATGAAACTGCAGCTTCCTGACTGGAGTTAGGAAACACTGTCTTAACCTACACATATTTGACGCTACTTCTGGCACAATGTCATGATGCTATGTTTAGGCTGTGTTTGAATTAAGTCCTGGGAGAGGCTAATCCCCTTTACAGCCAATGAAAGAGGATTTTTTTTCGCTGACTCAGGCTGACAGCACAAGAGCAATGGTCAGCCTGAAAGGAAAGCAACAGTAACTCTGTTGCGGACGCATGGGCTGTAAGTCTTTTAAGTGCATTGTCATGCTGACCACAGCTCGCACTTCCAACACCATCTTTGGGCCTCTGGTCATCTCTGAAGCCAAGGAGAAGAGATCGGTTGAGCTCCAAAACACGGTGTATTTGGCAAGTACTTCTCAAAAACCAAGGTTACCAATACATTCTCCTACTTGGCAAAACAGAGCACTTTAGCTGCCTTTTGATTACACAGTTGGAGAGCTAGGCAGTAATCCCATGCTGTTACACTGAGACATTAGCAGCGAACAGACGTCCCATGCTCACTTTGCTAAGATAATGATGGGGCCTAGGAAGGAATCAGATCTAAAGATCTGGCCCCCGGTCATGTTAGACTTGAATGTTCATAAAAAAATGCTGTCCTGAAGTTGTTTGGCCATTAATTGAAGGCAGCATAGATGTGTCCTTCTCTGCCTTATGTATCCCATAATACTGTGTATTAGACACCAGCACTGGCACAGTGGTAAAAAGAAACTGATTTGAGAACAAATAAGTTATGTGTGATTGTTTTAACCAACGTTAAAAATTTCGGACAAGAAATAGCAATGGTGTATTGTATCTTATTGTAAATGAAAATGAATTTTAAAAAGCGTACCTGGGTTTTGTTGTGTAATTAAAATAGGCCATTTCAGTTTATTTCTTAAAAAGTATTCTAGCTATAAAACAGTTACTAGCTTTTTCAATTTTTAATTGATGAACTATTTCTGGTGGGATCGCCTGTTTTTCAGAACTGAATTTTAGAAAATAGTACTAATCTTAGCTAAGCAGCTACTGTGTTCTTTTAGTAAGTTAGTACTAAATAAGTAGTAAGTAACTAAATTAACTAATGTAAGCTGGTACGCTAAAGTTAGATAAGGTAAAGAGGCCTCTTATAGTCACGTGTGAACAGTGTGAAATTCTTTCTCTGTATTTAACCCATTCACCAAGTGAAACAGTGGGCTGCTAGCAACACAGCACCCGGGGAGCAGTGAGTGGGGACGGTACCTTGCTCAAGGATACCTCAGTGGTAAAAATGGCAGTCCTGGGATTCAAACCCACAGCCTTCTGATCGCAGGGGCAACTCCCTAACCACTAGACCACCAGCTGCCCCACAAAGATACCATTCCTGGAAGTACTGGAATACCAGGTTGATGTATGGCACGGATGGAGCAAAGCCCTTCTCCGTCTCCTTGTTCTAAAGATCAAATTAAAATGTAGTCCTCATATAACTGATAAGAATAAACTAGACAAGGTAGGCTAGACAATAAAAACAATGAAACAATTGTGCTTTTTTGAGCATTACAGATTATTTCTATGACGTGAATGTTCAATTAATGTAAAATAACACAATTTGGTTATCAGAAATGCAGTATCCTAGCCTTCCTTGAAAGATGTTTCTAAATGCTAACAGATAGCAGTGAGCTGTCGGCATCTTGATAACATGTATCGCTCCGGGAAGCATCTCAAACGTGAATGTGAAGCTGCCATCAGATTTGGACAGCAAGAGAGGTAAGCGAGTGACAATGACAAAACAAAACCACTACCATTATAATCAATCAAGCCGTCCACATTGTCCGTGAGTGGCGGTCTCAAATTATATGTTAAAAACGTGTTAGATTTCAGTACACTATTTCAAACATTAAGTACTGTAATTATTGCTCCCTTAATATCCAGCAACCCATACTGAGTTAAGGCATCATCATACTGGGAATTATTTGCAGGCGGTATTGTGAATAGAGGGAAAAAAATTCACAAAAAAATACACAGTTCTGCTGGGACCAGTTTTGGGAGTGGTGACAGGGAGGTTCCTGGGCTGGGGGATTAGAATCTGATCTCAAATCAGCAACACATACCATCTCCTTCAATGGCAGTTTTCCACAGAGCTCCTTAATCACACAGTGTCTTGAGCCGCCAGGCACAGAGCCGCCAGGCTTTTTTTCCCCCACTCCAGCAGACCAACACCTGCCCGAGTGTGTGAAGATCATCTGAATAATGAACCAGTCAAATCTCATTTCATGCAGCCATAATATAAAATATTCCACTACATAATGAGACAGCGGGGGGAAGAGGAGCCTCCAGCCCCCCTCGCATCACAGAGGTTAATTTCACTCTCGTGACTTCATTTACTTTTGCCTTGGTCTGGCCACAGTCTGTCAGCGTCTTTCTTTAATGCTCTCAAAATCAACCCCCCTATGAATCAATTAAAGTGGTATAAAATTGTGCCGGTGGTTAAATCAAAGACTTATTTAAATCCTCCTGTACAAAAAAAAAAAAAGTAGGCTTCACATCAAAAAGCCCCGTCTGCTGTTCTCAGCGACGTGTCTAAGTGGAGCTATTGATTTTTGGCCTTTTGTTTTCACACGGCACAAAAACACAAGATGCATTGGGCGAAGGCAACTCGTTGAAAATATGACCGGCAAAAACCTGAAAAGCCTGAAAAAGGCTCATTGCTTAAAAATAAATCAATGAGACGATTTGAAATATTGCGCACATTGATCCTGCTATTCCAGTTCTGAATGTACTGCACTCGCAAATGATTTTCAAAACAAACGGGGCAATGCGATCCACAAACAAATTCTAAAAAGATGAAGAAGTGTTTCTTGAGGGAAAAGGAGATCTGCAAATTCCATGTTTTGTGATTCATCCCAGTGGAATTCCAACATAACATTTCCATAATGAAAGAGCGATTGACCAGGCCTACAGTGGGCCTGGTGGAGGACAAAAGCCCAGTGGGCGAGCGAGGGTGGCGGCCTGATCGGAGAAGGGCCTCGGGGAAGTTCCAGATCAACTGGTCTTCTGCCTTTTGTGTCTTAGCATGAATAAGGCCTTTTCAGATGATATCAAACAGGGCCTGTTCTTTCGCAACACGCCCGTGGAACAGGCGTCAGCTGTGGGCTTAAATGCCTGAGGACCGCACCCGTGGGGCAGCAATTACATACACAACTCTACATCACTCCTGCCCTACAGAGCAGCGAATACAGCTTGAAGAATCCAATGGACAACAGAGCAACAAAGACAAGAGTGGGATTTAGTGGGGGTGGCATTTGGGGCTTTTGTGGAAGACCCAGATTAGCTGATTAAAGGCTAATATGAGAAACATCTGGGCTGCCTCTCGGTCTTGAGATGGTGTCGTTTCTTATCTTAGGGAGGGAGGGAGAGAGGGAGGGAAGGAGGGAAGGAAGGAAGAAGGGAAGGAAGGAAGAAAAATCACCCATGCTCTCATCAGCAAGTCTTTCACACAGTAGGCAGTAGGGTAGGGTATGTGTTCTTTGAAATTCTTCATTTCACTTCCAGAGAAGCCGACAGTATTTCAGAATGTCAGAATGTGTCTCTGAGCAATTTGGGAGGGTACCAGCGATTGCTAAATCTGCCAAATCTTTCCCGAAACTTGTTAAATGTTGTTCCAATGTGCTAGTAAGACCGGATGCTTGAGAAAACGTTTTCGTTTTCGAGCTATTTATCAAACAAAGAAAGAAAAAGATAACATAATACCTGCATATGTAAATCTCAGTCATGTATCAGAAGACTGGTGGACACAAACTGATCAATAGGATTCATGTACCAATGTATTTTAGACAAGAATGGTTAAAAAAATGTACTTTTGGTTTCCCACAATGAAAAAAAGCTGATCACTGGTGTGTTATTGGTGATAAAGACTGGGTCATATCAGTCGAACTCTATGTGCCAAAAAGTTTATCGTGTCAAATACAATCAGTGTTGTTTTTTGCGTGAAAAAATGCAGAGCTAAAAGGTGGAGTGAGGCCAAGAGCCTGTCCTGCAGCATAAACACAAACACAACAACTACATCCCTGAGGAACACAGTGCTAACCTCATCTACATCGCAGGCAGAAAGAGAAAGAAAATCATTAATACATATATATATATATATATATATATAATTCAAAGAAAACAAATCTCTTGTTCACTCTTAAACAAAACGGCAATAATTACCTTTGACAAACTTCTAGAAGTGTTTTGCCATCCGACTGGTCACATTGTAAGAGGAGAGTGTTGATTACAGCAGTGTTTTTATACTTTTCCTCATTAAATAAGACTTGATTCAGGTGATCACTAATCAGTACCTCATAAAGCAGAATGAGGTGCTTGTGGAGGAATTGAACAGACACTGGCATGGAATGGCTGTCATACTCATAGAGATGCTGATTTAAAAATAAATTGAAGTGGTCTCTTATATTTTTCCAGAGCTGTATATATAGGTCTTAGGATAGCTGGAAAGTGAACAAAGGACAGCATTAGAGCTTCACATACTACAATATTATTTGTAAACCAGAACCAGCAGCAACACTTAAGTGAAACAGCATGAAGAACAGAACTGACTAGATAGTATACCAGATACACACACCATGAGAGGCAGAGTGATTCAGACAGATGGAGGAAGTTTGAGTACTTCATTAGGTATTATAATACGACATTTAGTTTAGAAAATAAAACTGAAAATTAACCCTATGTTATCTGTCCCTTATATCATGGAAATCAGAATTTTCCTTAATTAGTTTCCTAAATTTGATTTAGCATGTAAATATTGTTAAAGTTTCAAAATGTCTCACTCCAAGCCTACACGGACCATAGCTTTTTTTTGTGATGTCACAAAAACATTAGCATTGAGACTGTATCGCCTATTCAGCCTACAGCGGTTCAGCCCCTCCCATTTTTGCTGAAGCTATAAGGAGTGTTTCAGCCTGGACCACTTTTGAATGAAGCACAAAACTGGACAATCAATCACAGAAGGCATTTTAACATATGAGTCTTGTTATATTAGTTTTGTTAAAAGCACAGTAACAAAAAATAGCCTGTTCAACTCTAACAGATAAAGAAAGTTTAGAAAATGGTCATGTATACATTAGGTATGTTACTGGTATGCAAACCTATATGAATTAAAGTAAAAATGTAAGTGACAAAGCAGAAAATTCAGGATACAAGCCCTTTACATCATAACTGAATGAGACACAGAATTGCAGTTAAGTCTCACATTAAGGCAAATGGTTATATTTAAGCATATTTATATGAGGAAAAATCTATGTAGACTTGTATGTGGAAATTCCAAACAAAAATCTGTACAGCAAACGTTAGTTTTCTGACATTTACACCATCTGCAATACAATTCATACTATTTATCAAAGAAAGAAAGAAAAAGATGTTAACATAATACCTGCAAATGTAAATCTCGGTTACTTATTACATCGTACCATGTATGATGGTGTATGTGACAAATAAAATCTGAATCTGAATCTGAAAATCTTATTAGGCGACTGGTGCACGACACAAACGATGCAACTGATCAATAGTATTGATATACCAACGTCTTTTAGCCAAAAATGGTTTTAAAAAAAGTCCTGATTACTGGTTACTGGTGATTACTGGTGTGTTATTGATGAAAAGTTGTCATTCTGCTGCTCAACCGGTTTTGTGTTAAGCCACATCCAACTAAAATATAGCGCTGTATCACTAAATCAACCAAAATCTGAATTGATATTCAAAAAGCAAAACCAGTTCAGATGCCCATGTCTTGTTTCTTTTCGTTCTGGTTCTAACACTTCTTCACTCCACTTCCTCTTCTCCCTCATAGCTGTAAATGTCATTTCGGTGATGGAGCAGAGCCACTGAGCACCAGGGGAATGATGGACTGCTGAGTGTGTTTTAGTAATTGAAGGAAACGATTCATCACAGCATTCTGGAGCGAGATAATCTCTTCAGTATCTGCTGTACCTCCGACCTCTCTGTAACCCAGCATCCTGTCACATAACCAGGCTGATTTGGCCACTGCAGGATTTATAATAACTCTTAAAAAGAAAGCTTAAAGGAGCTTTACAAGGGTGGACCAAAATGTACAGATGACTCATGAACAGAAAGCTAGCAGCCACGTATCTGCATGATGCAACACAGATGAGATAAAGCATATTATTATCTGGTTTAAAGGGAGCATTGAGTCAATAGGATTGAATTCGTCAGATACAAATCTAATCTGGTTGCTGATGACTCATTTACTCAAACCATAAATCCGAGGTTTAGGACACGACACCAGAGGATGCTGAGGAGATTCCTCTGTAATTTGTTTTTTGCGTCATGGCAGCTCCATCACAGACAAATCAATGGCCAAACATAGACAAAAACTCAAATTGCTATTATCTAATGCAGACAAAAGACTGTGTCTAGACAAAAGACACTAAATACTGTATTGTCGCAACATATACAACTGCACTTGTCACAGTCTATCTGAAAGCATAACTACGTATTTACTAATGTTGCATTTACATTGATGTGGCATGGCAATACACTGAGACCGATCACATTTTTTGCACGGAGACAACCAGGCAGCACATGACAGAACTGGTGTATTGTGTTTGGGAAATGCAATGTGTAAAAAGGGCAGAACTTTATGGAAAAGTACACTATATGGACAAAAGTATTGGGACGCCTGACCATTACACCGTCTTATCTTTCCACGAACGCACGTCACCTTTGACCAGCTGAAAAGAAAGTATCGTGCCGATTCTAAAGAAGCAGAATGGTGGGTGAATGGTAGCTTTCTCTCTATACTGGTGTTCTGACAAACTAAAGTATGGCTACTCCATGAGGACATGCAGTTCATACGAATGTGATTTGTCAGAATGTTACTCCTACCAACAGCACTAAAGCTCATCATGTTACATTACTTATGCTATCCACTGGAATATTAAAGTCGTATTGGTTCTGTTTATACTATAAAAATAAAAATATGCAGCCTAAAGAGCTATTACATAAATCTACATATGCATTATGACTTAATTTAGCTATTTCTCTCTTATAGTAGCAGACATAAAATAGATGCATGAAAGAAAACGACACATGCATCAATTTCCATTATTTTGACCTTCAAATGCAGCAGTTTAATGGCCAAGCGCATGAAATGAACAGATACACTACAGGATCAATATTTTGAACTCAGCCTCACTATATCTACAGATCCATAGATGCAGAAGGAAGATCTATTTGTCGATGAAATGTAGAAAGGATGCCTGAATCTTGCCAGGATTATGTATTTTACCTGCCCCTCCATAATACATCTGCATGACAGATATGGTCCACTGGAGGCATCACAAGCTCATCAATGAGGCTCTCTCTGGCTGGGAGGGCAGTTAAACTCTCAATAGCAGGAGTGTGACTCAGAGAAGGTGAAGGATCCCATCAGGTCCAGCTAAAGTGTAGTTTTTAGACAGGTTCAACAGTGCCAGTGTATACTATATGGACAAAAGTATTGGGACACACCTGCTTTCAGGGTTTGGGCTACACCCCTTACACCCCAGTGAAGAGCAATCTTAATGCTTCAGGATTTGGACAACACCATGCTTCCAACTTTGTGGACACAGTTTGGGGAAGGTCCTTTTCTATTCCAGCATGACTGTGCCCCAGTGCACAAA
>JBBPCZ010000089.1:10841176-10854226 GCA_037974445.1 Brycinus macrolepidotus
TACAGAATGAATGGGCACAAATTCCCACAGAAACTCCAAAATCTTGTGGAAAGCCTTCCAAGAAGAGTGAAAGCTGTCATAGCTGCAAAGAGGTGTAATGGTCAGGCGCCTCAATACTTTTGTCTGTATAGTGTACACCTCGGCTGACCAGTAGGCTAAGAGAGTAAAGGGCTAAAAGAAAAATTTTCTGAAGCATTCAATGAAACAATTCAAAGACAATGGAGAAAATGTTACAGGTATGTCTTACTGGTTCAAATGTCGTTGCTAACACTGTGAGTAGTATTACATAAAAGTACACCTCAGTTAGTTGGTGTTAATGTTACATAGTGATTCTCAAATAGTGGCTAGTGAAATTTAGCATTGTTGTAAAGACAGAAATTGAATAAGTGTAAGTGTAAAACTGTATAGTGTCCATTTGTCACACGTGAACACGCCGCACCACAGCACACAGTGTGAACAGCATGAAATTGATCTGCATTCACCAAATGAAGCAGTGTGCAGCTAGGAACGCAGCACCCAGGGAGCAGTGTGTGGGACCGGTACCTTAGTGGTGCCACTGGCTGTCCTGGGATTCAAACCCACGACCTTCCGATTGCAGGGGCATCTCCCTAACCACCAGGCCACCAGCTGCCGACTTTTCAAAAGAAAAATGCGCTGTATTAAAAATGATCACAGTACTGTGCAGAAAGAACAACATAGTCAATTCTGTTGCATGCCTTAAAAATTATGAGAAAATTAATGCAAGCCTATGGGAAATGCAAGCCTATCTAGTTGCTGTTCACAATGTAATACTGAAAAGACAGCTAGAAATGGTCTTGGGGAAATGTCTTTGAAAACAGTACGTTACAGTAACTTGCTTTGAAAATTGGGAACCTTTTTTTTTTTTTAGGAGAGTTGGGCAGCTGGTGGTCTGGTGGTTAGGGAGTTGCCCCTGCGATTGGAAGGTCGTGGGTTCGACTGCCAGTGACACCACTGAGGTTCCCGTGAGCAAGTCCCCACGCACTGCTCCCCGGGTGCTGCATCACTGGCTGTCCACTGCTTCACTTAGTGAATGGGTTAAAAGTAGAGAAGGATTTCACACTGTTCACACCGTGTGCTGTGGTGTGTTCACGTGTGACAAATGGAAACTTGACACTTTCCAAAGTTTTGCTTCATCAGAGATGATTTGTTTATGCATTTCTCGGCTGCTGTTGCCACTACTATTGCTTGCGTCACCCACCTTTAAAATCAACCCATTTTCATGCATTGATTCTACCAGTGGTCTCGGAATATGTACCCTCATACTTCCAGTTTCTCTCTCTCAATGACCGGCCAACAGCATGCTACAGAATTCTGCTCTGACTAATAGAGTCCTTTCATTGACCAGCCGGAAAAGGCCGCGCGGTCTCAGCGGCCACACAGACACACACACATTCAAGAAGCCTTCAGCACATTCATTCACACCCACCAGGAGTGGGCGAAGGCTGCCTGTGGTCTCGCCAAGAGCCTCTAATGCTGATGAATTATGGTACAGCACAGAGTAGATTGAATGGAAGCTGCGACTGCGCTGCCAAGCAAAGCATCCCCACTGCACCGAGCAGGTCGGCCCGATTGATTACACAAGAATGGTGTGTGGTGTGGAATGACTTGGCTTTTGTGATATAAAATAACTGGAACTAGCGGTGGGCAATGATGAGGCATTATCAGAATCATGCTACTTCAGTATGTCCAGTATATTGTGAGTATTGTCAGTACTAGAATACTGAACAACTGCATGCATCATAAAAAGGCATAATAAGAACCTACAACTAGAGATCCAATTCAATGTCATATCAGGAGATGTCAGGAAAAAAAAGAATGGATCTAATTCAATGCTGTAGAAAATCTGGCCTGAAGTAGTGAGCACACACTGTGCGATGTCGTGCTGTTAGGTGTGTATTTCTTACAGTGGGGTGGTACAATGTTTGCATGATTTCAGCATGAAAGTCTACTTTGAGATGCTTTAACTAAAAGCAAAAAAAAAAAAAAAGAAAGAAATTTGCTGCATAACAAGTGGCTTATGTACACTATATGGACAAGACACCTGACCATTACACCAACAGGGACCAATATGTCTTGGTTTGCTGAAGCATTAAGATTGCCCTTCACTGGAAGTAAGGGACCACCTGAATTCAATAATTAATAACTGTTCGCATTCAATAATTAAGTACTGTGTCCCAGTACTTTTGCACATATAGTCTGTCAGTGCCCAATGCCTTTATTCTGGAAACACTTAGCAATCTATCAATAACTGTCAATAAAGGCAGTGAAATCAAGAAGTATAATTTATTGTTCTTTAATTTCTATTTTGGATGTGTGAGAATTCTGCGAGCTTAGCTGCTATCTGAAGCTTCAGTATCATGTGACATTTTTCTAAATGGGTGCTGAATCACTTCAGTATGTGCAATATCCTATGTGCAATAGTCTTACATGTGCAATAATACCACTACTTATGTCAATTTTACTTATATACTACTGATCTCTACTACGTCCAGTAACAGACTCCTAACCACCATTTGTGTTATTAGTAATTCACTTAACTGTAAGTAATTAATCTATAGTATTTATACCTCAGCGTTTGTGTATATATATCAGTGTATTTTTCTACAGATTTTTATTTAAATACAAAGACACCCAGACTGTTCCAATGACGAAAAGAGCTGTAACGCTATACATAATGATGTGTGTACCAGACCATAAGATGGTTGCTGTCTACAACATGTAATATGTAAAATCAGCACACTGTAAAAGCTAGAGCATTTGGCATTGAGGCATAAAATAAATGTTTTTTCCTCTGCCTTTTCTCATTTCCATTCTGAGGCTGTTCTGTCAGGCTCTATGATGCAGAGGCATCCTTCAAGCACAACGCGATCAATACACAGACGTTAAATTAAGTGAACCTGGCAAAACAGCAGTGTGCATGTGGGTGTGTGTGTGTGTGTGTGTGTGTGTGTGTATTAACCAATAGGCACAAAATATGTTATACATCTCAATTTTGCTGTTGCACTCTAATCCCTTCATAATTCCAGTGACTAATAGCTTACATTTGGTCAATGATCACCCATAATTCCGCAAATAATGACATACAGATCATTAAAAGATCCGTCTCAAATAGAAGACGCTGCCTTTTTAAGGGAGAGAAGATAACAGAAGTGTTTTCATAGGGTTATTATGATGATGTTTGTGCCAGAACTAGACAAAAATTGGCACATGATGAGGAGATTTGCCACAATACAAGAGAAAAATGGGCTCTCATTATCAGGAGATTTGGCCCAATATTAGACAAAATGGGCTGATCATCAGGAAATTTGCCTCATTTAGAGGCAATCTGATCTTTTATTAGGAGATCTGTCCCAGTATGAGGCAAAATGGTCTCGTCATTAGGAGATTTGTCCCAGTATGAGGCAAAATGGTCTCATCAATCAACCACCAATTAAACAAGTGTTTTCATGGTTTTATCATTACGACATTCACCCCAAAGCTAGAAAAAACGGCACATGATTCGATTTGCCCCAATATAAGCCAAGATTTGCTGATCATAAGGAAATTTGCCTCCTTTAGAGGCAATATGATCGTTTATTAGGAAATCTGTCCCAGTATGAGGCTAAATGTAGTTATCATTAGGAGATTTTCACCTTCATGAGACAAAATTGATCTCGTCATTAGTGTGCCCCTACATAACACAAAAATGATGTCATAATTAGGAGATTTGACCCAATATGAGGTGAAAGTCTCATCATTAAGAGATCTGCCTCTTCATAAGACAAAAACAGTCTCTTCAATAGATTTGCCCCAGTATGAGGCAAAACAGTCTCATCCAGAGATTTGCCCCTTCATAAGACAAAACAGTCTCACCATTAGGAGATCTGCTCCAGTATGAGCCAAAATGTTCTTATCATTAGAATATTTGCCCCTTCACAAGACAAAAACAGTCTTGTCATTAGGAGATCTGCCCCAGTATTAGGCAAAATTTGCTGATCATCAGGAAATTTGCCTCATTTAGAGGCAATATGATCTTTCATTAGGAGACCTGTCCCAGTATGAGGCAAAATGCTTTTATCAGTAGTAGATCTGCCCCTTCATAGGACAAAAACAGTCCCATCATTAGGACACCTGGCCCAAAACAAGACGTCAAAGGCAGTGGACAGTTAATGTTATATATTAAACACCTACATCATGTCGTCACCCAGTTCTGTGTTCCTAAAGCTGACTATAGAGCCCCCTCAACAAGCCCCCTTCAAACTGCCCACATGCCAGGCATGCTGCCTGTGAAGGATGAACTTGCAGCGCACGGTCACAGATGTTAAACACTCTGTGTCCAGATTTGACTGTATGTGCTTGGCTTTGAATGCAGCCCCGATCTGAGATGAAAAGGTATTTAAATAAAAAAGAGAAAGTTTTCCTCACCGTCCTGGATCTTCGGTGCTCGAAGCTGAGAGGCTCCACTGATCTGCTCCAGACTCGGAGTAAATGGTGGGATGAGTGGGGTTAGATGTTCTGCTTTCGTTTCGACTTGATCTCGTGTTTTGCTCGCTTCTTTAGCTCTGGTCTGAGTGCAGAAACGAGTCCCATCCCACCCTCTCTCACCCTCTCACTCTCTCTTCCTTCCGGAGCCGCAGCGGAGAGCCCCGCTCTCAGCAGCCGAGCCTCAGTCTCTCGGTCCTGGGCAGGAGAGAGCAGGACCTCGGGGCTGCTCTGGATGGTCCTCTGCTCGTAAAAACACCCTCCGCGATCGAGCTCCGAGACAGCCGGTGTGGAACTTCCATGCCTCGTTAAAACATTTTCTCCTTTCTCTCATGTCAGGTCCTAACGCCTGCTGGCTTCCCTTCCTCCATTCCCAGAGCAAGGGAGGGGGGCTCAGCAACTACAGGCCCACCTACTCCTGCAATTACCACACCAAGCAGACATTTACTTCGTAACAACACCTAACATCAGCTGGCCAGTTGTTATGCAGTTTAGCAACATATATATATACACGATGTGGACAAAAGTATTGGGACGCCTGACCTTTCCAACAATGATATTGCATTCAAATACATAGACTTTAATATGGAGTTGGTCCCCCCCTTTGCAGCTATAACAGCTTGGAAGGTTTTCCACAGAGTGTTTCTGTGGCAATTTGTGCCCATTCATATTCTGTAGAGCATTTATGAGGTCAGGAACTTAAGTTGGACAAGAAGGTCCTGACTCGCAGTCTCCGTTCCAGTTCAGCCCAAAGGTGTTGGATGGGGTTGAGGTCAGGGCTCTGTGCGGGCCAGTTAAGTTCTTCGACACCCAGATCATTGTACATTAAAAGCATTGCAACAGGATTAATGTTGTATACATGATATGGACAAAAGTATTGGGACACACCTGTTTTTCAGGGTTTAGGCTAG
Organism: Brycinus macrolepidotus; assembly: GCA_037974445.1. NCBI lineage: Eukaryota > Metazoa > Chordata > Actinopteri > Characiformes > Alestidae > Brycinus > Brycinus macrolepidotus. Next base: position 10,846,570 of record JBBPCZ010000089.1, read on the forward strand.
GGCCCTTACTTCCAGGGAAGCTTTGTAAATCGGTGTGGACCTGTGTACACTATATGGACAAAAGTATTGGAACACACCTGTTTTTCAGGGTTTGCGATAGGACCCTTACTTCCAATGAAGGGCAATCTTAATGCTTCAGTATACCAAGACATTTTGGACAACGCCATGCTTCCAACTTTATGGACACAGTTTAGGGAGGAACCTTTTCTATTCCAGCATGACTGTGCCCCAGTGCACAAAGCAAGGTCCATTAAGACATGGTTGGATGAGTTCGGTGTGGAAGAACTTATCTGGCCCGCACAGAGCCCTGACCTCAACCCCATCCAGCACCTTTGGGATGACCAACTGCATATGCAATGTCATTAAAGTCCCTGTTGGTGGAATGGTCAGACGTCCCAATACTTTTGTCCATATAGTGTATGTGTTTCCCATAAACCTGTATTGATTTTTTGTTGATTTTTAGAGGTCTTTTCCTATGAAATATGCATCAGAATTGAAGAATGTTTTTTTTTTTATGCCGAACACAGCATACAATCCTTCATATTCATGCCTATGTATAGAATCACTGGATTTAGAACCAAGTTAAGTGAGATATGCTTTTACTTCTCCACACTCAATTTCATGCTACTTATGGAAGTTCTACATAAACGAGAACATTTAGACATATGGGTAACAAATCTGTACTTGCTGTTTTTGCAGGTTTTCTGTTAATCTTGCAAGAAGTATTTCTCTCAATGGAAAGGAGCATTTTAGCCTGTTAGCTGTCTGAGCTATCTGCCAAGCAGGTCAGCTGGGACATAGTTAAAATAAACCATTCTTACAATAGGTATGTTTAGTATGGCTTCAGACAATTTACACACATCCCTATCCCTATGACAATGGATCAGATAGATTAAGTTATATTAGTAATAAAATAAAACTTTACATGGAATCTTAAACATGAAACGTCTTACCACGGCCCATTAAGGGCCATACACATCAGCATTTTCGCTGTATCTCCATTTCTCGGGAGTATGTTTACATTTCCCCCCCACAGATGAGCATTCAGAAGCATGCGCAGAGGGAAAGAACCAAATATGGTGGTCCAGTGGCTTCACGTCCCCGACTGTGACATTATCAGCAATCTAGTTCTGTCTATGGTTGTAACTTGTGTGCATGAAGGGAGCCCACTAGTATGTGACTGTAATGTCAAGTCAAGTCAAGTTTTCACAAAAGACGTCACAAATCAGCTTCGCAGAAATCCTGGTCCAGGCCCCCAGTAAGTACGCTCGAGGCAACCAGTGACAAGGGAAAACTCCCTCTGTACATAGCATAGTGTACATACACTATATGGACAAAAGTACTGGCACACGCCTCTTAATTATTGAATTCAGGTGGTCCCTTTTTTCCAATGAAGGACAATCTAAATGTTTCAGCATGCCAAGACATTCTGGACAATGCCACGCTTCCAACTTTGTGGACAGAGTTTGGGGAGGAACCTTTTCTATTCCAGCATGACTGTGCCCCAGAATACACAGCAAGGTCTATAAAGACATAGTTGGATGAGTTTGGTGTGGAAGAACTTGACTGGTCCGCACAGAGCCCCAACCTCAACCCCATCCAACACCTTTGGGATGAACTGGAACGGAGATTGCGAGCCAGGCCTTCTCGTCCAACATCGGTGCCTGACCTCATAAATGCTCTACAGAAAGTGAATGGACACAAATTCCCACAGAAAGACTCCAAAATCTTGTGGAAAAACGTTCAAAAAGAGTGGAAGCTGTTATAGCTACAAAGGGGGACCAACTCCATTTTAAAGTCTATGTAACTAAAGTCCCTGTTGCGGTAATGGTCAGGTGTCCCAATACTTTTGTCCATATAGTGTAGCGTAGTGTATTTAGTGCTAATCATTTGTTGAGTATTTCTGGAGAGCTATGTTATGACTTTTATTTTGACTTATACTCTATTTTATATTGTTCTTGTCTCTGTGTCTCAGTGTGTCTGTGCAGTCGTAGCATAAGCAGTTGCCTCTGGGATCAATACAATTTTCTGATTCTGATTCTGATCTCTGAGCAGGAGGAAAAAACCTTGAGACTCAAACTGAGGAGCCGTCTTCCTCGGGACGTATGACAACATCTCTAGTTCATGTGGTTACTGAATTAAGAAAAGCTAAGAGTTCATCCGCCAGTCAAACATTTCACTACACAGTAATGTGCCATTTAATTCACTGTAACAGGTCTTTGTTTGTTCCATCGCCACCTAATGCTATTTTTTCCACCAGCGCCTTCATGCCAGGCCTGGTGAAGGGCGGCAGAGTGATGAATCAGTTTGAACGCCTCTGGACTGGAACTAAATGTGGTATATTTCATCATTATTTAATCAGTTACCAAAGTGAATTCGAGTAGCAAAAAGGGGGCTGTAAATTGGAGAAGGAAGCAAAGCAAAAGGGATGAGCTCATTCGGCTGAAAGCTCACGCAACTAACTTTACATAACTGCTTCCATCTATTTGGTCTGTTGCTTGGGCCCCGATGGCCTGTAATCTACATCTGTGGGCTTGTCCAGTGAACTTTATGTGGGCTTAAGCAGGCTTTATTTGAGCTTAGGCAGGTGAGGGAGTAAAGGACAAGGGGTGATGCTGATGTTCTTACAGATGATCAGCAGCTTCAAAGTGCCAGATCCTCTGGGACAGAGATTTTAATCCAGGATCATCTACTGTAGTTGCTTAGCAATGGCCCCTGTTCGAAGTGTACACTCGCGCATGCAAGCAACCAGATTTATTCTCCGAATACTTTTGTTCCCGTGCTTTCTCTCCTTCTGTGGCCTTGCAGGCTTCTTTCTCTTGCCCTCTCCAGGTTTACTTTGGCATGACTCATGCGAATAATTTACACCACTGCTTTTAATACGCTGTTCACACAGCCACTGTTGCAGCAAGAGAGAGAGCGAGGGAGTGAGAAATAGAGGGCTGCCGCTAAGAAAGCTGTCAGGGATATCAAAAGTTGACGCCCAGCCCAGCGCTTTGGAGAAAAAAAGCACCGACGGCTTTAGATCTCCCCGCTGAGCTCTGGGAGTTGCGGAGCGGCTTGGAGCGGCTACTGAGGTTATTATGCTTCATCCCTGGACAGACTGAGGCAAGAATTTCTAACACAAACCTGCATCCACACAAAAGACATCTGCATTGCAGAGTGTGGGATGGCAGAACGCTCTTAGCATACTGAAACTGAGTGAGGCCTTCTCATTCTGTGCCTGGCACACTGCACACTTACAACTGAGCAGCGTTAATGTTCTTCCCAGGAATCTGTCGTGTTTTGAACATGTAAGCTCTGACTTACAATGTGCATGATGAGATTTGGATTATGGTTGGGAGGGGTTGAGCACAAGGTCAAGCTTAGGAAGAGTACATAAGGGAAGCAGATGGATTTACTATCTGTAATGTAAGGGCAAGCTTTGCAGATGAAGGTCAGTTATAGTTTCTGTTTAAGAGCTGGAGATAACTGGAGATAGTGAGTGCAAAAAAGGGAAATGGTCACTGATGTGATGGTTACATAGATTGCTATGTGACCTGGGAATTGAAACATTTGATAAGGTCTGAATAAATGTTGCAGGTTCTGAAGGACCCGCTTGAAAATGGTTGCTTTGGATTAGATGCATTTTGCACTCTGTGTGGTCTTGTCCTGCCCACACGTAAACAACCAGTCAAAGGTTTTGGTACACACACAGATTTTCTATATTACTCACTTAATATTTACTAAAACTAAACTCAGTAGTCTTTGCTAACAAATATATTTACAGTATGTTCACCATTTGAGTACCTTTATTGTCCAGGAAACGTCATATTTTTTTTTCAGCACTACTGACCTTCAAAAAGCAACCTAATATATTTACAGATATTAAGTGGCTCACCAGACAAATGTTAGACATTTAACTGGCTATTAAGTGACAGCCAATGGGATGAAACAGCTAATTAGTGTATTTAAAGTTAAAGGACAGTCTAGAATTTGATTCTGCATCACCACAAAACCAGTTAATAAGATGTTCGACATGCAGTGTTACATATTCTTTCCATGTGATAAAGGAAACTTGTTTTATCTGACATATTTTCATTTATAGTTGTTCACTCCACAACTTTCCAATGCTTAACAAGAATAAAAACAACAGTTTATGAAATAAATGGATAAGTGGTAAAAACCTGTGGTGTGCAAAAACTTTTGACTAGTAGTGTATTTAGTCTAGTGTTGCACCGCAGTCCTGGAGGAACGTTGTTTCGTTTCACTGTGTACTCTGCAGGTTGAAATGACAATAAACACCTACCTGACTTGACTTGACAGGGACATGTCAGGGTTGTGTGCATAGTGTTGATCGAGCTAAAAATATAATTGGGTCTCTCTGTGAGTTGTGGGTGTAAAGTATCTATAGCATTGCTTTTAGAACAATATAGCTCTTTCTTGTTTTATATAAATGGAAAACACCAGCTTCTTTTTACACTGTGAGAAAATCTCATGAGGAATGGACCATTAGAAATAGTCCAAAAAAAAGAATAACTCACATTGACTTCCATCAGACAGTGACAATCCCTCTACCAACCACAATGTCGGCCCCAGTGCGCTTCCCATACATCCCTGGAAATGGTCCAGATTTAGCAATAAATGTAAGCAAAACCCCCTGTCTCTGAAACTGTAACTTTATATGGACCGAAAGGGTCTGTTTATTTTCAGTGCCCATTCTTCCTAAATACAAACTGCATAAATAGGGGGCATTCCATGGGGCCCCCCAATGGAATGATGTCATTTATTGTATAGTTATGTATTTTACATTTCTCAAGAGTTTGGGAGTGCAGGGTATCCAAAAAGCTGAGTGTGTTGTGATCTTCACAAATCACAAGTATACAGGATGTCAAGTATAATAACAGCATTTTGGACATAATATGGACATAATAGCAGTAGACAGGATGACAGGATGGTTTTGCAGAGCCATTAGCCACCGTGGATTGAAAAACTAGAGGGAAAAAAAAACGTCCAACAGATCAGACAAGATGCATGTAGATAGATGCTGTACTGCTCATGTAAGTAATGTTCATGTCTCTTGTCTCACTACAATGTGACTGACTGATCAAAAATGTTTCAGAGCACTCATTTGTTGATGCTAGAATGCACTGGGACTATGTCAGCTGATGTTAATGTGAGGAAATGGCAAAGGCTCCAAAAGGGAATAGGTTCTTTACTTAAGTTTTACACTACATAGGTAATGAGAGGTTGTGACCTCTGCCCCCCATATAACACACTTTATGCACAATCGTTTGTGTGAAAGTTTATTAATGAATGTACTAAAGCATTCTTAAGAAGAACTTGATTGCAGATTACATAATTTTACCGAGTCTTCTGTGAGCTGCTGAGAAATATGGTAGTTGATTCTCTGGCCATCCATAACACCGTTCCCACCTTTCACTGAAATGTGCCCCTGAACACTGATTGACCGTCATAACTTTGTTGCTTAGACACCTCCAGCTATGTGAAAGCAGGCAAGCCTCTCAAAATTTCACCCACTTTCGCAATTTTCCCTGTGGGGATATTATACATCAGACACTGCATATCCCAAGAGTTCGGAAATTTTTACCCATTTCCAAATCTGAAGACACAAAAGGAGAGGCGTTAGATGTGGATTAAACAGTATAAAGCACTTCATTAGTCAAGTCAAGTCAAGTCAAGTAGGTTTGATTGTCATTTCGACCATACACACACAGTACACAGTGAAATGAGATAACGTGCCTCCAGGACCATGGTCCATCACAAAAGCAGAAAAGAACAGAACAGCACAAGACCACAAGTGCAAACAGGACACAAACGTGTGCAAGAAACACAAGCGAAACAATACAATTAGACAAGATGAGACAAGACAACATTCAGTGCAGTCAACAATAGCTACAGTCTGGATGAATACAGCTACCAACGAAACCTGAGAAATGTGGCTAAGTTAGCTAAGTAACTAGTCTGGCTGGCTATTGAAGTCTTTTGCCAAAGCTTGTGTCTGCTGTGAAACTGCAGTAATGGTTCCAGTCATATAGAATTTCTAGAGGAATCACCTGTAGTATTACTGTAGTCATTTTATATGCAAAGCACCTTATGGAACTGACTCACTCACTTACTCATTCATGTTTAGCAGGCTGAAAATTCACTATGACCACTCAAATAGCTTTTAGTGCTTCATAAGAGCAGGGCTTCACATTGACACTGTGTTTCCTTGTTTATAAGTGGCGGATGTAGAAGGAGGATCAGGGATTAATTGGATAGATAGGTGGGATGATGAATGCATCAGTAGAGAAAAGAGACAGAGAGAGAGAGAGAGAGAGAGAGAGAAGAGGCAGAGAAGCTCTGGGGAATTAATGCCATGTGTGTCACACGTTCCGCTTCTGATTGGATCTCCTGAGGACAATCAGTCAGGTTTAGCCTCTCTGTAGTCCTGTTGTGAGTGGAAAAGCACCGCAAGCGGAACTAACGACCCCTCACCGGCACTAACGAGAGCCTGCCTTCCGCTCTTTTCCCCACGGGAGCGCACCGCAGCAGGCCCAGGGACTCACGCGACCTAGGGAGCCATGAACATGTGTGTGCAATAGGAAGAATCATGATACCGCTGACTTATCACGATCCAATCACGTTGTACACAACAACTTGTACAACATTCAGCACCAGTCAAGGAAGGCAAAACCGTAGCCAGACACACTGCAGTGTGCTCCATATACGCTCCGCTGCAGGGTGTTTTGCTTGTCAATATTTCAGATGCCTTGAAGTAAAGGCCTGGATTCCCAGCTTGCTGTCAAAATGGTGCTTATAAGCAGTGCAAACACAGTGTGCAGAACTCAAAATAAGAATAGGGATACTGCAGGAAGTCGCATTGCAATGGATAAACTGTCAAATAAGGTAAATTATCATCCTAGTAATGTGAAGGGTGGATTTAGAGGAGGGATTAAGGCTGTGGCTCAGTACAGTGGTTAGGCAGATACGGTTTCCATTTCACTAGATCCAGAACATTGATAGTATTAAAGAACATTAAAAATGTTATTTTCTATAAACAACTCAACATACAGCGGGGTCCAAGAGAGACCACACTGTAAATCTAGGATGTTCATTTAAACCTGGAAATAAACAACAGACAGAGAAATGTAAAATGAGAAAGAATTATTCAAATTCAAATCTGCACTGTTTATAGTCAGTGTTGAAATTTAAGCAGTGTCATGCTGCGTGTCGGGGGGGAGTGGGAGGGCCATTTTATCCATCCAAAGAGGCCAATTATGGTCTTGGACTCCCAGCCAGTGTGGGCTGTGGCATTGCCAGAGATCAAACATGTGACCCCTACTGATAGGGCTAATGCTTAGATGGTTGTACCAACTGGTAAACAATGTGACATGATTAAGAGTTATTATTTTTCTCCTAAATTATTTATGCTTGTTGAGTCATGTGAGTATCTTAATTCATCCAAGTGCCTAAAGAACATACACAATATAGACAAAAGTACTGGGAAAATCACACCAATAGGGACTTTAATGACATTGCATTCATAGACTTTCATAGACATAGACTTTAATATGGAGTTGGTCCCCCATTTGCACCTATAACAGCTTCCACTCTTCTTGAAAGGCTTTTCACAAGATTTTGGAGTTTCTGTGGGAATTTGTGCCCATTCATT